>VYZU01066452.1:0-46278 GCA_013401355.1 Ceyx cyanopectus
CTTTTCATTTGTGCCCTGTGATAGAACGAGAGATAATGGTGGCAGGTGAAACATAAAGTTCCACCTCAACATGAGGAAAAACTTCTTCACTGTGAGAATGACAGAGCCTAGAACAGGCTGCCCAGAGAGGTTGTGGAGTCTCCTTCTCTAGAGACTTCCAAGACCCACCTGGATCTGTTCCTGTGTGGCCTGCTCTGGCAAGGGGGTTGGACTCAATGATCTCCAAAAGTCCCTTCCAACCCCTACCATTCTATGATGCTATGATCTTATATCCCTCCTTAGCCAACAGATGGGTTGCCTGAGGAGACTGCAAAGGGCAGGAGGAGTTAGGGCTGGGTGTCTCTGCAGTGCACAGATACCTCCAGATCCTGCCCTCAAGGGACCTAATACTAAATCTCAGCCTTTGCTTTAAAAGCTGATGGTGTTGTGTAGACACCTCTGAAGTGTTGTTCTGCTGAAGGGTCTTCCACCACCTTACTGCCAAAACTGAGGAAGTTTAGGGATGGCTCCATGACTTGTCCCAGACCTGTACACGCCCGGAGAACACTTTGGGGGACCAGGAGTGCAGCAATGTCTGTTAGAATAAACTGTTCTTGGATGGAGACATCTCCAGCGATGTCTGGACACCCTGCAGGGTTTGTGCTGGATGAAGAAGGAAGCGAAGTTATCTGATCTCAGATCCACTAGTAAATACACTTAACAGAAGCAAGGGTTATACTGGCTGCAGAAATGAGCTGGTGCTGCTTTGCTGACTCCAGCACAGTGTGGGATGTCTCCTGCTACTTTTGGCCCATCCCTTTCTGACACGATCTTTGTTTGGTTTGGGTTCTAGTGTTTGTTTGTTTTGTGTTTTTTCTGGACTGTGTAGAGAGAGTGAGTTCCTGGGTTACATCCTCCATTGTTTGTCTTCATCCCATGATTTCTCTTGATAATGGAAATTACTCATTTGTTCTTCTGATTTTTACATCATATGAGTGTAGTGGCACAGATCACTTACTGTGAGGAGAAAGTAAATCTCAAGTGGCCTGTCTCATTATGCATCCATAAAAATGTTTGGCGTGTATCATGCAAAACCACTCGTGTTTTGGAGAATGTACATGTTGATTGTATGGGAAGTGAACATCTCTGGCAGTTCCCTTGGTAGATGTAGGTTCAGATTCAGCAAAGTCGGCTAGAAGAGTCATGCTATAGCAAGGACAGTTTCTCCAGCCAGGCTGGATTCAGCCTCTCTGCTGCCCTGCACCATGTCTGCATCCTCTGCAATAGGGCTGGTATTTAGAAGATGCTCCCATTTCACCACTGGAATGCTTTACATCCATAGTGGGTTGTCTCATCAGCTGCAAGAAGCATGAAAAAGTAGAACATTTGGTCCAATATTGTGTGGAGACAGTGATTTAAACGTGAGCCTGGCTGGGATCTCACACTGACACAACCCAGTTGGAGCAATTCTTGGCTTCAGCAGCTGCCAAGGAGACCCCAGTGAAGCCCATTGTCCTTCAGTGCTGCTGCCTTTCTGCTGTGCCATATGGTCACAGGCTGTGGATCTGGAGGGAGTTAGTCGTTGATTATAAAATGTGAAAAAATATTGCTCAGCCAGTGAGCCAAGGTGAGGTTAAGCTCTGCAAATGTTATAACTTCATCCTGCTGCAGCATATCCGCTGGGTTGAATGAACTGTTCTTGGATCAACTCATTGGAGCTGTTGGGCTCTTCCATTTTGAAGTCATTCTGCTAGGGACATGGGGAAGCATTCTGAATCTCAGCTAAATAAAGCATATTTCATTCTGCTTCTTAGTCCAGTGCACTACAATAAATTTATAACATGGCTTGAGGGCATTTGAACTGCATTAAGAGGGAAAACTCATAGACACTGTGTCTGGGGTGGAAACCTTTGATTTTCATTTCATAGCCCCACAGCCCAAAACCAGAGCTCAAGCTGCTGCTTCCACGCTATAAATAGAGGTAACCCCAGAACAACGCGCTCAGCACGCCGATGGTCTCAGCTCCTGCCCACACTGCTGGCTTCCTGGCACTGTGTTCAGAGCAGCATATTTTTAGCTGTTGCTTTCTCTTTTTTTCTTTTTTTTTTTTTTTTTCTGACAGATTTTCTCCTCTTGTCTTGCCACACTGCCAGCTTTCCTTGCTCTTTATCTGCTTTCCAGAACTGTGTCCAGATCTTCCCTCGGTGGAGGGGCAGGGGGACATCATGGATAGCAAGCTTGGCTTGGACTCTAGTACTCCCTCCTCTTTCCAGCTTCACTGTTAAGGTGTTGGACAGCCTGTATGAATTTTTTGCCTGCTCCTTATTTACCCTTTTCTTGAAAGAGGATTAACAGCATTATTATGTATTATTAATGTTGTTAACAGGAGTTGAAGCGACTGCTGCCAGAAAAACTTCCTTCTAATGCTGTCTCCAATACACAGCAAATCAATTCAGCTTCTCCATCTTTGAGTTCAGTGGTTTAAAAAGGGTGTGAGTAGTAATTACAGATCCCCAGAGAAGCCCCGTGAGACGGGGCAGATAGGCAAATTCTCAGAAATGTTTGCATAAAAGGGAGGGGTTCGGCCAGAGTAGGGATGCTCTGATGGCTTCACTGCATTGGATGCTCCAAGTCCTGTGTGTGTTTTTCCACTGGAGCTGTTGCTAAAGGGAATAAAGCCTATTTCCTATGTGTGATCCTGTCCAAGCTTGTAAGCTTCTCGCTCTTCTTCCGTCCTGCTTTGCCGCAGACTGAATGCAGCCTTTGAAAAGAAAAATGTATTTAACTAGCTCAGCATGGCTGCATATCTGCGTTCTTCAACATGCCACCCATAAAGGACTTTTTCTCTGGTTTTTGAGCAATTACGACAGATTTCAACACAGCACCTTGCTTCTGTGCAGGCAGAGCAGAGGTGTTCGTTCTCTGCAAGGAGCCAAGCCAGCGCTCGAGTGCTCTTGCAGTTCATCTCAAGAAGTGTAATTTAAAACTGTTCTGAGCAGAGAAATTATGCTTTTTTTCATTCTTTTTAGTGTCCAATGGAGTGTAGACATTTACAGGGGAGAAAAATTAAGAAAAAAGAAATCAAGGACTGGGTTTAATAGAAAAATATGTTTAAAATTTATAATCCTGGTTACAGTGCACAAGCTCCTAGAAATTTCAGCCCTTCTCTCACTGTCAATAATGGAACCTGCTTGCTGAGTGATGTGTGTATAAGATCAGAGAATCATTGGTTGGAAGAGACCTTTAAGATCATTGAGTCCAGCTGTTAACTCAGCAGTGCCAGGTCACAACTAAATCATGCCCTTCTCTCCTTCAATATCCTTCTTGGAGTGAGGGACCCAAAACTGAGCAGGTATTTGAGGTACTCCCTCACCAGTGCTGAGTACAGGGGAATCATTCCTCCCCTAGTCCTGCTGGCCATGCTATTGCTGATATAAGCTGGGATGCAATTGAACTTCTTGGCCACCTGGGCACACACTGGCACATCTTCAGCTGGCTGCCAACCACCACCCCCAGGTCTTTTTCCTCTGGGCAGTTTCCAGCCACTCTTCCTCAAACCTGGAGCATTTCAGGGGTTTGTTGTGACCCAAGTTCAGGACCAATCACTTGTCCTTGTCAGAACTCATGCCATTGACCTCAGCCAATCCAGACTGTGTAGCTGCAGTCTGCCCCATGGCAATGAAGATAAAGCTCTTGAAGACCGACTAGGTGCATGTCATGCATGTGGATGGACAATCCCATCTCTGGTTTTGTCTTTTGGCAGGCAATGCCCTTATAGGAGGCAGAGCTGAGGGGGAACAGCTTCAGGTGGTGCTGGTTGGGGTTTCTCAGTCTGCTACTGTGGTTGGGCAGCATCATCATTTTTCTGAGACAAGCCATGTGGTTCAGCCACATAACATTGCAGGCACAGAGGTTTTTTGTATTAGAAGAGGAAAGGCAGAGAGAAAATGCACACACATATGCATATATATAAGCAGAGAGTCCTGAGCATGAAAGACTTTTTCCATGTTGAGTTGCCAGGCAGCTCTTTTCCCTTCCCTCCCTCTAACCCAGGACTTACTGGTATGAAAGATTTCCTGCCTTTTATATGTTTTTAAGTGTGGGTTTTTTTGGTGGGTTTTTGTTTTTTGGGGTTTTTTTTGGTGTATTTTTTTTTTTTTTTGTATGCTGACAAGGTTTTTAAGGTTGTGGCTATGTTACAAACAAGACTTTAGGGGTGTTCTGCAACTTAAATTGGTGCTGGTTTTAATCTCTTTGGTTATTTTCCAACAGATGTGGCAGACATTGAGAAAGTAGTGTAAATAATATAGTGGAACAGCATCACCCTCAAAATCTGGGAGTTTTACTCATTTACAGGGTAGAAATCCTGACTCAAATATTGCTGTGCTCCTGCAGAGTTTGTATAGAGCTAAGAAGACTCTGGCTATTTTCTGGAGCTTAACAGCTCCAGCATCTGGTGTCCAAGGTATTGGACATCCTGGAGCTGTTACTTCTCCAGTGGGACCCACCAGGGATTGAAGAGCTGCCAGAACTTCTGGGAATCCCCATGTCAGGTCATCATAGCATTTGGGGTGGTTTCAGACTATAGTAGTTCACTACATTTATTGTGTCTGCTTTTATTGTACAAAGAAAAGAGAAACTAAGGCACTGATCACTATAGGGTTTCTGCATATGACTAGATTTTCAACTGAAGGCTTGGTAAGTTGAATTCCAGTTCTTGCTGAGTTTTTCAGTGTACCTGGGAAACGAGTGTTGTGGCAAACACCACAAATAGGCAGCTGGGACAGCAGAGAAATTAAGTGAGTTGGTGATGGATTCAAAATGTTGCTGTAGCCAGCGGGTCCCACTGGCTTGCCTGGAGTCTGGGAAGCAGGCAGGTGGCCAAGATTTACCAATTACCTTCTGAACTGGGTGTGGGAATGGAGAAGATGGGCTTGTTGGTTTTGTCTTCCTAAGTAACATATGATGTTAAGATGTCCACCTATAGTTCTCCAGTCCAGTGCATGTGAATTAACTGTGTGCTACCCCAGCGAGTACGATTAATATTTTTTTCATTAAAAAGATGGAGTAAGAATTAGCCTGACACCTGGATCTCTGTTTCGGTTTAGCATCTGCCTGGAACACACATTGCATTCTGTGAGGACAGGCACCTCTGGGAAGTGATCTCTTTGCAGAGCTCTCTACCAATGCAAGGCATGTAGTATGTGATGGTTCTTAAACGCCTGTTGTGCAGATTTACTCAGTGAGGAAATCTGTCTCTAGATGTGCTGTGAATGTCTCTAGGATAAAGTATCCTGGAGGAAGAGGTGAACATGTATATCCTGCTTAATGATTTCAGAAGTTCTCTCTGGTGATTCTGGAAACCCTAAATACATTTGTGAGCTTGATATGTTTGAATACTGATGTTTGACATCCCAGCAGAAAATGTGCCTTGACAATTGTAGAGTCAGTGGGGAGATTGCTCCCCATACTGTATTCACATTAACTCCCTTGGCCCATTAAAACCTTCTTCTTGCTTTAGGAATCAGCAGGACTTCCAGTGGGAGGCTTCGGAGACTTAGTGACCAGACAAGTCCAAGTAAGTTACATTAATGTATCTCTTTGAAACTTCCTCATCCAATTAAAAAAAAAAATAATTTAAAAATATTGAGAGAATGCAAGAAGTAACTCTCAGAAATCACATCTCCTGTCAACTGGCCATGGCTTGAAAGGCAAAGCTGGCTGCTAATAAATCCATCAAGCAGTATATATGAGAGCAGTGTATATATTGTTGTTGTTTAAGCACCACCAAACCAGGAAAAGAGAGCAGTATAAAATATTAATTACTTACTGAACAATGGATCCAGAGTGAATAACTTAAGTCCTATCTCGATTCAGAGGGTCTAACACAGGGTAACAGCAGAAATGGCCTGAGGATGAAATATAGCTTGAGTAATTAGCAGCTCTTTCATACTCTCTTCAGCTATTATTTTTTATTGGATGTGGAGATTTATGGATTATATGTGTTGTGACTAAATCTACACTCTTAATTGCAGCTTAATGTTTCTGAAACTGCTTCTGATTCAAAGGATGCAGGTGGGAGGGTTTCTTTCTTGTAAAAGGTATTTTCCAGCCTCAGGACAACAGTAGCAGAAGTCATGGTGCTTGTGGGAGTACCCGAGTCTGTGCATTGCCTGTGTGTGTGACACAGGTTGGGATTGCTCAGGGGCAGAGATGTCCCTGGTGCTTACCAGCATTGACCTGAACTAAATTATCCTTTGTGAGTAGAAAATTATATTGTGCTGGCCCCTCTGGTGGGCTTATGTCGGCCCCTCCAGTGGGCTTGTGCTTCACCACAGTTCAAACACTCATGGGAAGAATTTGTCTCCAGAATCAAGGTCCCTTGTACATCACAGGTGTTTATGTTTTTTAGCAGGTGCTTTGCTGCTATTGAAACCTTCCTTTATTTTTCCTTCTCTGAGATGTATGACCTTCCTTTGGCATCACCTCATTTTCTCCAGGATGCTGAGAGTTGTCTCTGTTGTAATCAGCCTGTCCCCACCTAGAACCCCGCTTGTCTCCTCGACACCCTGCTCTGGCTTGGTTCAGGGCTGTCATCTGCTTCCATCCCCTTGGTCTCTCTGTCACTCACAGTTGCTCCCTCCGGGCTCGATTTGCTATTTCAATTCATCTTCTCAGCCCTCATATCCTGTCTCAGCTCCCAGATGTTCTTATCAAAACAGTTGTTTTCAGCTTTTCCTTCTGTGTGGGCGGGAGGAGAAAGCCACCCTCGGGATGCCTTCCTGGAGCTGTGACTTCAGCACTTTGCTGTATCAAGGCATCAGCACATGTGGAATGGGGATTAGTCACAGACCTCCAGTTAAGCATGCACTGCAATGCCCAGGGCGCTGTGCTGCTGCCTGGCCTCATGTGCACAGGAGCAGGTATTTGTGTTACAAATAGGTGACAAGGATGATGGGGCACATGGCACAATGTGATACTGGCCTGATGCTGGGATGCTTGGTGCTTTGTATCTGGAGCTTCACAGCCGTGTGCTGTCACAGCGTCCAACCCTGATGTCATGATGTATCAGTGGGAGGGTGTAAATACAGTCAGAATAAGGTAAAACTTACCCAAACTAATGTCAAAAAATGCATTGAGTGATAATTTAGTTTGGAGTTACAGTACTGGTCTGGTGCTAAAGCATTGCAACCATGACTGCTCAGTCCAGAACTGAGCTGTATTATAAAACTGATGCTTCAGAACAGGGCCACCAGGGCAGAAGCTGGTAGTTTTGAACTGAAGTGCATGTTTATCTTCTGCATGTGCAAAAACAAAGTTGCAGTCTCAGCCCTGGCACCGCATGTTTTCAAATAGATGTGTCCGAGGACAGAAGGGGGAATTGGTACAGCTCCAAAGGTAACTGGAGTGGAGAGAATCTAAATTGAAAGACACAGCATATTTGTTCAAGCTTGTTTTCTTTAGACTCTTAATTATATACTTTTCTGCTTCTCTGGTGAGAGATCTTTTAAATTTTAATACTTTTATTCACGTTTAAAATCAAATGAGCAGCTCAGTGCTCCAGTTTACATTGCAGTAAATATTTATGACTCTATATAACTGCAGCTCAATTTCCCCTTGTTTCAGGTCCAAATTTTCCCCTCTGCACATCTGGCCTTGCACCCAGAAGCTTTTATTCCTATGAAAGATAAATTGGCGTTGGGATGACTGAGCAGTGGTTGCAAGTGAAGCATTGCTTTGGGCTCTTTGCCACCCCAAACAAAGAAAGGGATGACATCCATTTCCATAGTCACCAGCTCTTGGCATCTACACAACTACATAGTCATCCACATACCACATATTGCCCTGGGACATGCAGTGGTGGTAGGAACCTGGAGATCTGATGTTGACCTCTTTTGGAAACCTTATTCTGTGACTCCTATCAAGTTTTCTTGTCCCTTTGAAAGTGGTTGTGTGACACTGGCAACTGGTTTGCCCAGCAAGCAGCAATTCCAGGGCTTTGAAGCTTTGGGTTTTTTTTGTTTCAGACAGGCATTCTGCATAGTCACAGATAACCAGTGAGCTGGGACTCATCTAGACTGGTCAATGGAGAGAGTTGGGGGCTATCAGAAAGTGTCTGAGAGCATACACTTTAGAATAAGCTTGTTAGAGGAACATATGCCCACATAGGATTATATGGATCATCATTTCTTTAGGTAGCTATGCTTAGGGATATGTGAATTCTATGCTTTGACTCAGTTGGGTTTTTATTTCTTTGGCTGCAAAGGTAGAGTTCATATTGTGCATACATGAGGAAGTCCCTTGGATGAGGGAGATAATGGGTTAAGACAGTGTTCAAGTGTCTCCCAGTTGTAAGGGGGCACTGGGCTATACAAAGAGATCCCATAATTACTGGTACAGAAAAAAATTGTGATGTCCATCACTCTGGAGCTGCTGAGCTAAACCTAACCAGTGCCCATTCAGTGGAAGACACTGTAGCAGTGCTATCATACTGGTTCTTGTCCTTTGCAGCAGGCTGGCTCAGGGTTGCGGCTCACTGTGGACAGAAGCACCATCCTGGGGTGCTGCCTGATTGTGGGAGCTGGGAGGACCTCATCTTGAGGACTGGAAGGATAAGGAAGATGTCTGGGGTTTGGCACTGTCCTCCCTCAATTAGGACATGGGACCATGTCCATAAGGTTGAGTTTTGTGAGTGGTTTGGAGGCTCTGTTCAACAGACCTTGGACCCAGGCAGAGAACAAGGAGAGGAGTGGCAAGAAGCCCTTTATAGAAGGCTACATCAGAGTCCTGAACTGTGGCTCCTAAAATGCCACTGTCACCTGATGTGTATGTATTAGGGCAGTATTTTTTGTAGAGTTAGGAATAGTGTGTCAGGGAAGTTACTCCCACTTCATTTTCCTATGACTGTACTTGATGAATTTGAAAATGAGAAATAATTGCTGACATTTGCCATCCGGAGCAGTGATGTGTTCCCCAGCCGGCTAAAAAACAGCCCCAGAGCACTTGGAGTGGAAGAAATCAACATCATATTCCTCTTGGGCAGCCAGCTGTGCTCTGTACTTTGATTTGTTTCCAGCTTACAAATCAGTTTTTGTGAAGAGGAAGGAACTTCCCTGGCGAGGCTGATGCAGGAGGGTCCAGAAAAAGGTAGAGTTTAGCTAATTTAGCTAAATCAGGTTTTTTCTGTGTAGGTGAAGGCAGGGAGGAGGATACCTTCCCATTGTGTTGCAGCAGAACTTGTTACTGGACCAGCGCTATTTGTGGGTCAGGTGCTTTGTTTGTGAGAGGTCCCCAGGGGGTGGGAAGGGAGCAGGTGCCTCAGCTTTCCTGTTTCAGCCTTTGTCTGGCTGCACGGCTGCCTGGAGCTGGCCTGAGCAGCACAGGGGCAGGTTGCCAGAGCCAGCTGCAGTCCAGGGCAGGCACAGCTTTTCCATCCAAAAAAGACAGGGTGCTAGCGGCCCCACTTCTGCACCATCAGCAGTTGGCTGAGGATCAACCACAACTTGTCTCAGTGCTTTTTGGAAGCGTAGGGCATAATTTAGAGAGGCATGAAGCTCAAGGCCAGCTCTCTGGGTTGCATTAGAAAGGGGCACTTGTTGATGTCATGAAGTCTTTGTCAGGGCAGTTTGTCTCATGCTGTCTAAATACTTCTCTTGGATATAAAGTGGAGGGAGCCACGTGCCAGGCAGTTTGATGTTTGTGCCAGCTTGAACAGCTCATCCACCCTTTAGGGTGATGGTGGAAGACAGAGGGGGCCAGAAGCCACGGTGGGTAGGCAGGTGTGGGCTGGAGATGGGGGGAAATAGAGCAGCAGAGAAGCTGAAAGCTGTGCCTTTTGCATTGCCTGTCAATCTGTGTGCCTTTCTTGTGGGCACTGACTGGGAAAGATGTGGCTGGAAGAGCTGGAACACATATAGCTGTGGGCATAGCTTAAATTGGCATTGTCAACAGGGTCAAGGGGATTTGAGCAGGGTTCACTAATCTGAGATGCTCCAAATTCACACAGTGAGTTGAAGATAGTTAAGGCAATTTTTTCTGTTTCCATCTCTGATTTACTACCTTGCCCTGAGGACCATCTCCTCTCTTTATGCCTGGAGTCTCTAAGAGAACAACTAGAAATTGGTTTATGGGAGGCTGCAGGTTAAACAAAATAGTGGAAATGTCAAAAAAGAAATGTCAAAAGCCAGGGGCTCCCTAGTCGAGCGTGCATGATTAGGGTTACGTAAGCTAATTCTGAGTGCTATAAAAACCATTAGGTTTTTGAAGGTTTTTCCCCAGGGAAATGCTGCCAGAGCAGTCACACATCTCCTGCAGTTCGGAAACAGGCACCCCAGCCCTCTAAGTGCAATCATGGTATCTGAGAAAACTGAGTTTGGGAATCCCTCCTGTAAACCTTGGTGCATCCTTTTTCAGCTTCCCGTTGGCACACTGGGCTCCAGGCTGTGAGTGCAGCACTCTTGATCCAGCTGGAAGCTGAGGGGATGCACAACACCTCTTTGCAGGGTGATTGTGTTTAGCACAGACCGTGCCTTCCAACTTAGTGGAGCAGTGGAGGGGTTAACTAGAGACTTGTGGTTGCAGCCTCATTGCTTTGGATGTGTCCCTAGATGAGGTCATATGAATTTCTTTGGGCAGCTTCTATTCCCCTTTTGTTTTAAGCATCACACTGGTCACTCCAGCTGCTGGATCTTGGTGCCAAAGAGAGTGTCCCCATGCACATGTACTGCTTGCTCCCCTTGGGCTCCCTAGTGACAAGCCCTCCTTTGGCATGTGTCAACTTGGGTTTTTTTCATCAGGAGGGTGTAGCAAAGGGTGAAGCTTGGTCACCAGCCAGCCTTGAGAGTCCTTTCTGCAGCAGCAAAGCTCATCAGGAAAGCCCAACTCCAGGCAGCAAGAAGTTAAAATGAAAAGGCTGCTCTCATTCAGGTGCTTGGCTTCCTGCACTGACACAGAAGGATGGTGCTTTTGTAATGTAGCCACGTGGATTCTGAGCTGCCTGGGGGAGTCCTGTGGGTCTCCCACGTGTGTTAGGGAGAGATGTGCATTACTTACAGGGAATGTGGTAGTGTAGGCGCTTGTGTGTGCTGCTGAGAAATTAAGGAATAGTGATGGGTGCCTTGGGCCTGTTTGCTACTGAGGGGATGCACTAAGCACTGGCTTGTCATCCTGTTTCTTTACAACACCCATGATTCATCTCCATTCTGATGTATTGTTTATTTTAGTCCCAAAATGCTGTTGGACATTGTAGGTAAACTAGGTAGATCTCTTACTGCTTTGCTTGTACAGCACCTGTCACTATAGATTCAAGCATGAGGAAACTAGAGAGACTGAAATATAAATGAGCAGTTCAGGAATGAGCAGGGATGTAATGATCTGTTATGTTTGGGGTCTTCAGATGCTGACTGTGTTTTAAGATTAAATCACAGAATGATTTGTATGGGAAGGGACTTTCAAATGTCCAACCCCTCTGCAATGAGCAGGGACATTTGCAACTAGAGCAGGTTGCTCAGAACCCAGTCCAACCTCACCTGGAATATTTCAAGGAATGGGGCATTAACCACTTCTCTGGGAAACCTGGGCCAGTGTCTCATCACCCGCAGCACAAAAAAATTCATTATATTTAGTTGTGTGTGGTCATGTTTCTCTGGGTTGAATAGATGCATCTCCCCATGGTGTTTCTTTCCTTCATCGTTTTTGTTACCGAAATGTCAGTTTGAAAATTGCTCTTGGGCATGTTGGCATAACAGCTTGTGGCTGCTCAGCTTTCCCTCTTCCCCTCAAAGTCTGGTGTCCGTCATCACATGGGCAGAGGCAAATTCCGGAGCTCTGGCTGCCCACCACAGACACCCTCTGAGCCTGTGAGGCCGGCAGTGGCTAGTGTTTACCAAAACCCCTAATTGTACCTTAAGCAGAGAGCCCTGATTTATTCCTTGCTATATTTATCTTGTGTCTAGGACTGCAAAAGAGAGCAGCCTTGCATGCCCTTGGTTGCAGAGAGATGCCTTGTTAGTAAGACAATTCTGCAGCTGGATTAGTGAATAAAGCACTGTAGATGTTCAAGGTTGATGGGCAAAGTTTGCAGATTGTCTGTCAAAATTTTGGTAGTCGTGAAAGAAATAGGTGAGGACCAAGGAAAGCTTGAGTAGCAAAATACATTCCTAATTGACTGACTCAATGGAGCAGTCTCTCCTTAGCTTAATTTTTTTTTTCGTTTATTTTTTGGTCAAAAGCATGTTATGATGTTCAGTGAGGTGTCAGGCCAGGATGATTCTGCTGCTAAACAGAAATAGCATCATCTGCTCAATTCTGGAGCATCTTCTTCAGTGGATTAACCCTTCTTCAGCAATAGGGACTTAAGGCAAGGTAAGACAGTGGTGGTGTCTTCTGGCTGCACCATACAAAGGCAGCATCTCTCTGTGTTGCAGTACAGTAACACCATGAGATCCATGCAGAGAGAGACCCTTGCCTATGGCTGCCCCATAAACAGCAGTATTTTGAAAATTCATGTGTTTAGGGATTCATCTAAAGAAGGTGAAACAAAGACCTCAGCAGTTGTGTCCTTAGCAGGTGAGATCTGCTCTCAGCACCAGAGGAGCTTCTTCCACTCGCAGGACCAGACAGTTGCTTCCCAAGAACCTGTGCTGCCCAGGCGTTGTATGCCCAGAAATTGTGCAGCTTTTTTGTTGACCGCAGCACTGGTGATGTGCAGGGAGCTGGATTCAGCTGTGCCACAGCTGGGCTGGCTCTGGGGCTCCCTGGGGTGAGTTGCTCTGAAGACAGTAGAGGGGAACAGTGTGTAATGTGACCTGTGCCCTGCCTTATTAAATAAGCCCAGAAAAACAAACAAGCAAACAAAAACAACAACAAAAAAAACCCCAAGCCAACAATAAAACCCCCAAACAAACGAAAACAAGTAAAAGGCAACTCCCAAACCTGTTTGCAGGGCTTGGTACATTCTTCTGTCCTTTAATCTGCCTGTCTGAGACCCAGGTGGTGCCCTTCTTGAAGACTTTGCTCCTTGATGGTGGCTCCTGCCAGGCAGAAGCTGTTGCAGTTACCTGCCTGGGGGGCAGGAGGGTGCAGAGTGAATGGTTTGTGTTCAAAAGAAGAACAAATGTAATGATGCTACCGAGAACCCAGCTTTCCCTCAGCAACTACTCAGTGTGGAATGACTACAGACCTTCAGGTACAGAGTAACCCCCTTGTTTTGGACACTGAAGAAAAGAGTTAGTGTTGAGAGGTCAAGACCGATTGTGGGGAGGAATCTAGAAAGGAAAACTTAAGTGAATGACTGTGGAAGAGTTAACATTTATCTGAGACTCCCTGCACTCTGCTGGGAGGGTGCATGTCCAGTCTTCCTGCCTTGTCTTTCACTCTGCACTGCCAGCTGCTATTAATACTTCAGCACATGAGTGTTAAAGCATGAGCAGAAAGCCCAGGGAGGATCTGCAGGGATTTCCTGCAGTTTGAGGCTTTCAAGCAGAGAGGTTGAGAGCCAGTGCAGAGAAGAGTCCTAACAGGGGCTCTACTTAAAGATGCTTCCCTCCATGGGATGGGATAGAACAGAAGAAGGCTCATGTAGGCATCATCTCAAGGGGCTTCACAGGCTTGGGGCAGGAGGGGAGATGCACTGCTGCTTTTTTAGCAAGCCCTGCTGCAACTGTCATCCGTGCTTCTGGGTGGTGATGGGCCCAGTATTCTGGGCATGGTCTTTGGCTTGGCAAAAGTAATAACTCAGGATAATCTGTGTTGGATAAATATAGATTTTCTTAAGAAATAATCAAGGAAAGGCAAAATATAATGCTTGGCAACAAATGTGGAGCAGCCAAGGGATACAGTCCAGGGCTGCTGGGAGAAGGAGGTGGAGGTGGGAAGGCAATGAAAAAATAACTGACAAAGAGCAGAACAGCAGCATTCAGAGAAGTGCCTCTCTCAAAGAGGGGGATCTCGTTGATTTGGGGTGAGGTTTTTTTTTCAGATGAAAAGGAGAATTTCAGCCAGCATTTTCTGTTTTCCCCATCCTCAAAGCTCATATGAAAGTAAATCTGAAAGGTTCTTGGAGCAGTCAGTGGAGACCCAGACACTGTCATCTGCTGGCTGGGTCCATCCTGGGGTAAATGATATAGAGAGAATATAATGAAGTAATACTTGTTTGCACTGTTTGAGTTTGGACCTGTATTTCCTCATGTGAAAATGTTTCACTGAACATAATTTGATTTTTGTATGATCTGCTCTGGAACACTGTCTTCCCTTTCTGTACTCTCCTCCCAACTCACCAGTGTTGCAGATAGCTGAGCTCTTGGAAGAACCAGTTGAATCCCCATTTTTCCTGCTTCTTCAGGCCCTGGAGGTCTTTGACTGTTCTGGCTGCTTCCTGGCACCACTTTCAATGCAGTTTGAACCTGGGATCCCTGCACAGACTTGCAGCGTTCATCCCTTCCAGCTCATTCAGCAGCAGAGCTGGGGTTACGAGGTGATACCTGCCTGCTTTGCTAAAAGCCTCAGAGAAGTGGCTGTGACTGAGACTGCATGTGTGAAGTAGGTAGAAAAGAGAATAACTCTTCTGTGGATTACATACCCCAGACACATAATCACAGCATAAACCTAGAGAGGCAGACAAGGGGTTGCCAACAGGGTCCACCTGAGTACTTGCAGGCTCCTGTGCCTTGGTGGCAGCTGCTGTGGCTGGTTACAGAGCCAATAGCCCTAAACCCCTTCCTGGCTTCCCACTTGTTTCCTGGGCTCTGTGGCATGTCCACTGTTGGGGGTGAGCTTGTGCTGCTCTTCACAGCACCTTCCCCACCGATCTACACGCTCGTGCACAACCAGCAGTTTATTGCTTAGCAAAGGGTTTGGGCGTTGCTGGGCCAGACTAGGAAAGGTGTTGAGAGAGAAAATTGAAACTGAGCCTGGAGCAGGGTTTGGTTTGACTGACTCTTGTGATTTCTTTCCTTGCTTTCTCTGCACCTGGCAGTACTTCCCGCTGGCTGCCACCCATGAGGAATGTTTCAACCTGTGAGGTGGGGCGAGGGGCAGTGTGTACCCCTGTGCCAGCCTTGGAGAGAGCAGCTCCTGCTGTTTCAGCTTCTTGTTTGCAAATGGAAATTGCATTTATCTTTATGGCAGATAGCGGTGGTTTCCTAAAAGCTTCTCCTGCAACTCCTCCCTCCTTTTGGCTTTGACAAAAGACAGCCTGAGAAGACAGCTTCAGCCAGGGGAGGGGATTCTCTGTCCCCTTCCCAAATCCTAAATGTGCTTGATGTTCTTCCCAATCCTTTTAACAGTAGTGTTAGAAAACACAATATATATATTCTTTCTTTATATAGATTTGTATAATGCACAGACCTTCAAACACCCACTCAAGCAGGTATTTGGTAAGCTTCTCAAAACCCAAGAAGTGTGGGGGACCTCCAGCCCTATAACATGAAGGTTGCTGAAGGGAGAAAACCCCAGTGCTGGTATCATGGGCACAGTGTGGCTGAGCACCCCTCTCTCTCAAACACAGACTCCCCAGTGACACTGCTGCCTGTGACAGTGACAGGATCACTCTGAGCATTGCTTCAAATGGAGACACGCAGCCAAACCTTTAAAATCAATCCATTAAAATTTGAGAACTTGAAATTTGAATAAGAGCATCTACCTGGCAGTTTTGTGAATAGTTTAAAGTTCAATTGCTTTAATCATAGTTTGGATTCACTTCCCTGTGTGCCTCATGGAGATCTTCCCTGAGAAATTATGTCTTTGCTTTGTCCCTTGTTATCACCTGGGTCTGGATGGGTTAAAGTCTACAGGCTGAAATGTCTGTGCTGCCCCCATTCCTTCTTCCTTTCCATTCACCTTCTTCCTTGTTTGATATTTCCCCTAAGTTTTTCCCTTCCTCTCCAGCATAAGGAGCTTGGCAGTAAAGGCAGCCTGGTGGAGGCAGTGGAGTGGATTTTGTGCTGAATGGGGCTGTGCAGCTCCCCTGGGCCCTTGCTTTGTGTTCGGCACCTTCGAGGTCTCGGGCAGGAAACATGGTTTCAGTCTGTTCATGGGAAAACATTGCTCATTGTCCCTTCTAGAGCCTTGGGCACTGGCAGCAGGAACATGCAGAGCTTTAAGAGCAAATAGCAAATGAACAGGAATTTGGGAAGGAATCTAAACCTCCCTGTGCAGGAAACAACCCGCTGGGGATTAGATAGAAACTTCCTAAACGAATGATCCATCCTGGGACTGCCACCCACCAGGTCTCTGCTCCCTGTTGTGCAGCAGTTGCTGCTGGTCTGACCCCACTGCTTGTGTTCCTCCCTCTGATTTGGTGATGGTGATATTCCATTAGCTACTGTATAGGGGGAGCATGTGATATTGAAAAACAATGTAATGTAGATTCTGGTTGTCCAAAGATCCACTGTAATGCCCAGAGGCTTTTCTTGGAAGTTTGTTTATTTATCCAGACAGGAAACAATTGGTCCCTCTGCCCATGCTAGAGGAGTAAGGTGCCAGGTTCTGTCACAGCTCTCATATTTGTGACTTTCCATCAGAACTGTGAGAATCTGGGGGGGAAAGTTTGACATGTGTGATGCTAAGCAGCCAAGGGGCCTGCCAGCACACCTGGCTTATGTAGCAGCTGTGACTTCCCTGCTGGCATCTGCCATCCCTGTCTCTGGGGCTGCAGGAGAAATGGCTTGTTTGCCAGCTCTGGGGACAGAGCCTGTGCTCTCGCATCTGACTGGGTGACTCAGGCTCCTTTCTATCAATAGGAATCTGTGGTGGATGACACGAGAGGGTGGCACGGGGCAGTTGGGCAGTGCTGTGCCCACAGGCAGCACAGCACAGTCTCAGCAGAGGTGCTAACGCCTCCCGGCTGCCTGCCCTGGCTGCTGGCCAAGTGGAAGTTTCCAAGTGGGCCAGCCCATTGCTACTGCTGTTCATCCCTCCATCCCAGTTGGGGGAGAGGAGGATCTGGTGACAGGCTCCACAGGGCTGCTCTCCTCCCTCTGCACCACCGTGCCCAGCCTGGGCATCGCAGGGAAGAAAAAAAACTGGTCTAAAATCCCACCTCTGCTCCACCGTGGGACCAAGGAGAAGATCTAGCACTTCTGTCCAGGGCACAGACTTTCGCTATCGCTTTTGGGCCAGCTGCAGAAATCCTCCCCTTATCAGTGCTTTGCAGTGGGGAGGAAGGTGAAGTGGGGACTCGGTGCCAGGGCTGGTGGCGAAGCTCCGCGGCGGGTTGCACAGGGCGAGTAAACATGTGAGGCGCTCGGGTCCTGCCTGGTAGCAGCGGCAGCAGCCCATGATGCCGTGCTTGGAATGAAGTCAGCCTTCATCAGCTGAATAGTTTATGCATGAATCGAAACTTCAGACCTGGCAAAGTGGGGGAACACTCAGGATCTGAGCTCTTTTAAAATGCTGGAGTCAAGGAAGGAGGAGGGGATAGATGAAATCAGAGGAAAATAAGACCGGGGAAGCAGGGAGAGATTTGAGAAGCTGGATGAGTTTTTCACTCTGTTATTGCAAGGAGCCAAGTTCCTCAAGCATCTCCTGGTGGATATTAAGAGGGAGCTGTGGAGGCTGGAGGGTTCCCCTGGACACTCGCACGCTGTAGCTTTAATACTGTTTTACAGAGGACTTGAATTCCAGTTTTCCTGCGCCTGGTGGAATATTTGGGGGAATTACAGGATTTTTCGGGTCATGTACCCCCTTTTTCTTTTTTCTTCCTCCTTTCTCTTCCTCTCTTCCTCTTCCTTTTCATTTCAAAGAGACAAAGCTACTTCAGTTTGGAGCACAAACATATGATCAGCACATGGAAATGTGGTAATTTGGATGCATTCATGATTGCAACAGATTGAAGAAATTAGACCAGACAAAGAGCTTTTTTTGGAAGAGGAGGAGGAGGAGGCAAGGAGGGAGGGAGAGTGGGGGAAAGAAGGGGACGCCACCGAAAAAAGGGACGGCCGTGACACGCGGATGCTAAATATATCCTGTAGTAATGGAGAGGGACCGGATTTCAGGTAGGCTATTGATCTTTTAATATGTTATATTCTGCCTCTGCTCTCCTACCTTTCCAGCAGCTTCTGTTCTTTACGAAGAGAAACAGCCACGCTCCGGGTGGATTTCAGCTGATTCCTTTATTTATTTCTTCTTTTGCAACTCTTCCTTTCTGCTTTTTTTTTTTTTTTTTTTTCATCCTCCTGAGCTCTCTAGACAGAAGGTGGTTCCAGCAGAAGCTGGGGAGGGGGGCCAGGGGGGAAGCTGAGGGGAGAAAAAGAAGCTGCTCTCTAGGTCTGGATTTCATTTGAGTCTCCCTCTCCCCCCTCCTCTGCTCCCATGTGCGGCACGGCGCGGGGGGATGAATGCTGAGCCTGTTAGCTCAGAGCTGCGAGACGGGAAGAGGGAGGAAAATAGCTGAGCTCTTGGCATGGAGACGCGTTTCTGCTCTGAAGGTTGGCTCCTGAGTGTGTGTGTGTGTGTGTGTGTGTGTGTGTGTGTCTCTGTGTGTGTGTGTGTGTGTGTGTGTATCTGTGTCTGTGTGTTGTGGTTGAGCTTTCTTTGCTTGCCAAAGTATCTTCCCAAGCTTTTGCCCTCCCATCCTGCCTGCCTGGCCAGGCAGGAGCTGCCTGCATGTCTGTGGCTGATCCCTGCATGATGTTGGACCTGGTGGTGGGCGACCTGGCCTGTGCTTCACCTTGCTGGCCTTGGGTGGGGGGAGAAGATAGAGCTGGGTATGCAGAGGAATGAATAACTCCATTTAATTCCCCAGCTTCCCTGCAAATCCCACCTAATGGTGCATGTCTGAGCGGTTCCAAGAAGTGCTCGCGGGTACATCGAGCTGTAGGGGAGTGGTGTTGCAGCTGGGATGGCTGTGACTGTACCCGTGTGCAGGGAGAGGGGACAGCCAGAGTGGCATCACCCATGAGGCTCCCTTGCTGCCTGTGTGAGCAGGATCATAGAAGGAAAGAGAGGGAGGGGGTGTCTGTGCCAGAACTGGCAGACCCTGTGTACTGCAGTCCATTGGTGTGTCTCACACTTCCCGTCCCACACAGCATGGCACAGCTCGCTCTTCTCTAGCACGGCAGCCCCAGGGAGGCATGAGGCCTCTTCTGGGTGTTCCCAGCCAGTTGCTGGGCATTGGTGCTGGGAGGGAAACCACAGGGATGAGAGAAAAAGCTCAAGCCAGGGTGGAGTGAAACTGTGGCCAGAGAAAGCTGCTCTCATTGCAGGCCTGTACCAGACCCGCTGGGCCATGTCCCCATGGCCCTGAATGCCCCGGGGTGAGGACTTCCCTGCAGGACCATCCTCTGCTCCTCACGACTTCTGGAGAGTGCAGATGGCACCTTTTCATCCCTCTTACTGTCTCTCTTGCTTGTGCTTTCTCCTCTGGTTTGAGCCACTTCAAAGCATTCCTGAGAGCTGCTCATAACTCAGAGCCTGTTGGGTGTTTCAGCAGCACAGGGTTTTGGGCTGAAGAGCCTCTGCTGCTGTGCAGGCCAGCACTAGGCAGGGATGTAGGGGAGAGGAGGGGGTGGCAGGAGTGGTTTGGTCTCATCATAGTTTGCCCTTTCACATCTCCTGGTGCAGTGCTGGGTCCCCTTCCTCTGGGCAGAGGTAGTGAGGGGGGTTCTGCAAAGGGCTGATGGTGACAAGGGGGACTCCATAGTGATGTGATCTGAAGCTCTTTGTTCTAAAAGAGTATCAAAGGTGGATTTCTCTCAACTCTTGAATTGCACATAGTGTGTAGGTGCTGCAAGCAACACAGAGCTCTTGTGCCCAGGTTGGCTGTCACCCACTCCCAGGGCAAACAGCACCCAGGGCCCCTGGGGACAGGAAGACCCTGGGATAGTGTCTCTGTGCAAAGATGCAAGAGCTCTTGCTAACCTTGGAAGCATATTTGCGAAAGGCTGGTGTCCAAGGGCCTCTGTTTCACTGAGTTCTGCTGGAACCAGCTTTTCTGAGGGTGGTTCAGATGCAGCTGAGCTGAGGGCAGCATGGTGGGCTTGGTGGCCTGAGCCAGGGGTAAGTAAGCAGGGTGTGTGCCTTCATCTAAGGTGGTTTTGCCTGGGGGTTTGGTGTGGGATAGTGGAAGTTGCTGCTCTGCACTCACTCAAACACCAGTCAGTAGATTGTGAGCTGTGTGGGACCCCAGAGCTGTGCAGACCATCTCAATGGTGTTCCTGGTATACAGCTCCAGCAAGAAACACAGAATAGGAGAATAGACAGGCTGAAGGGCTGGTCTTGGGCCTTCTCAGCAAGTCCCTGCTTGGAGGGGTCAGTGCAGGCAGGGAAAGCTGCTCAGCTGGTGCAGCATGGAGGTACAAGCCAAGCAGCTCGGCTCATGCTGGTCCTGCTGCCACTGGCACTGGGTGGGTTGTGCCAGCCAATGTGCTCTGGGGGTCTTGTGGGGCTGTGGACTCTGGCACTGCTGTGCTGGTGGAGAGGAACAGGAAGCAGAGCTCTGCCTGGCCCAGCTCCCCCAGTTCCATGGCAGTGGGACGGTGCTGGGACTCTGGCTTTAGTGACAAACCAAAAGATGACTCAGATGAAAGCAGATCCATGCAGCACTGCAGGCCATGTCCCAGTCACTGTTCTGGCATGCTTCTGATTAATGCTGTGCTGTGGGTGGGAATAGCTGACTGGAAGCTGAGCATGGGGCTGATGAATGGGGTGAGGGCACCCCAGCATGGGTGGGAATTGGGCCTGGTCTCCTCTTTGAAGGCTGCTTTCCCACAGCTGCTGGAGCTTGACATGTCTCATGGAGTGTCCTCTGCCTAGGGAGAGAGCAGGGATTTCTTGCACACAGTGGTGTCCCCGACCCAGGATCCTGTCTCTGAAGATGACAAGCATCTTACACTTCAGGGGAGGCACTGAGGGTGCAAGGTGGTGCTGTAGGTTGGTGCCTGGTTCACTGCCAGCTCCAGGGCAGTGAGAGTCTTCCTCAGCATCTGTAACAGGGCACCAGCCTTGGGTGGTGCCTGTATAAGAAACACAATCTCATATAACTTGATAGTCCATTTTAATCTGTTTAAACCACCTCTCACACATTTCTACAAGCTAATACAGTACGAAAAGCCTTAGCTCTAAATTAATTTGTTTCAAAGCATCCTTCCCCAATAGTTTTGGGCTTAGGGAGCTGTGTTCTGAGGCTGTTGTGTTCCTTGCATCTGTTCCTTCTCTTTGCCTTGCCAGCTTGCTTTGGTGGCAGTGGCCTGGAGATGGCTCTCCTGTCTTTCCCTAGCAGCTGGCTCTTTTGACTAGTCCAGATCTTTCTACAAAGCCTCAATTGTTAATGCCGTGGGGCCTCTTACCTCTTCTTAAAAGAAAAGGAAGGACCTGCAGCACCTCAAGCAGTGGGGTTTTGTTGATGTGATAATGAGGTGATGGGATGGGTACAACCACAATGGGAAAGGAGCAATGATCTCCCGGGTAAATTATTAATGTCACTTTTGTAACTGCACCATGAAAACTAATTGTAAGAGTTAATAAATGCTGATGAGTAGTAGGTGATTGTAACCTCTGACTGAAAATGGTACGTGTTAGGCAGGGCCCAGCAGCAGGCAGCCAGGAGTGCAGTAGGTGCCTGCAAGCTGCTGAACTCCAGAAAGGAGGATGAACTCTTTATTAGCCTGTTGGTGATCATCCATCATCTTTCGGTTGTCTGCTATGGATATGTTTGTATGGGCATATTCATACAGAGTTTAACATGATTTTATACATCACCCTGTGCACCTAAGTGGTCTGAGCAATGAGCAGACAGTGCCTGTCTGCAGAGTGCAGCTTGCAGTGGCTTTGTCTTTCTCAGGCTAAAGACAGCAAGCAGAGCATCTCCAGTGTCCTCAGAGACACCTGGGGAAGCACCATGTGCCTGGACCGAGCAGCAGGAAAGGGAAGTAGTGACTCTGTTTGTGAATAATGGAGGTGAAGCATTGTTGAGAGAGAATGCTCATGTATGGTTTTTTTGGTGGTTGTGTTGGTGGTTTATTGTTGGGGTTTTTTTTAATTGGAAATTAATCTTTAAAGCATGTATATCAGGCTAAAGGGGTTGTGGTTGCTTATGATGACTAGCTATCTTTTCTGTCTCAGCTTTCTTAGTGTCCCTGTTATTCCTAGGAAATGTCAGATAAAAGTCTGACATGTTTCTTTGTAGTGACCTTCTCACAACTATACACCTTGTTTTACCAGATACTTTTCCTCTGGCTTGCAGCATGTTACACACATGGGACACCAGATCAGGCACTTGCAGTCTGAATGGTTCTACCTTCTGCTAGAACCCACTGTGTTCATCCAGGGACACCTTCATGTCTGTCCTGTCTTTGCTCCCGGCTGTTGGTCTGTCCTTAGCCCTCTTTCTATTGCCAGCACAGGATGCTCGTGTCCCCAGCTGGTGTGCCCTGTGGTTTGCTGCAGTGTGTGATGCCCTGTCCCCTGAGGCTGGGGGCTTGTGCCATGTGCTCTGAAAACTACCTGTAGCTTTTTTCACCCAGGATTCTTGTTCAAACATTTACCTTCATCTTCCCTGTGCTGTAGTCACCTGTTGTGACTGTGGATTTCAACTCATTTAACAGTAGATCCATACAGGCCCTCTCTTGGGGAAGGATTTAGGCTTCATGAGGCAGCAGAGTTCCCTCTGCAGCTGTTTGTGTTCATGGCATGCTCTGTGCAGCTCCCAGCCCGCTCTTGGCTGCCTGCTCCTGCCTGGCCAGAGGATGCATTCCCACAGTTGTCTGAGGCATGTCAAGGTATAAAGCATTATCTGTTTCCTGATGTCTGCTCTTAAATCTGCTGGAATTTCTGCTCATCTTTATTAAATACAATCCTGTTGTGGAGCACAACTCGCCTCTTGCCTGATAGCACAGGTAATGCTTCTCACCATGGCTCTGTTGAACTTGGCTAACCCTGGGCCTGGAGCTCCTTTGCTGCCTGCCCTCCTGCATTGTGCTTTGCTGGATGACTCGGAGCCTCCCAGCAGTGCGATTCCCATGCTGCTGGGGCGAGGGAGGACATTTCTCATGCAAGTCAGGGCTCTTCCAAGGTCCAGCATACCATAATGCTGAGTAGGAGCAAGTACGTAGTTAGGGAAGTATGTCTGGGTCAACACATGTCTTCTGTTTCTTTAATGATCTCAGAAGCACAATATCCATGTCCTCTTGGCTTCTCCATGCGGTACTTGCAGCTGTAACAAATGCACAGAATAATTTGTTAGAGAGCAGCAATGCCTCATGCTGCAAGGGCTGTAGTTGTGCTCAGGGCTCTGTGGCAGGACCATGGCATGGCACAGGGTGTAGGGGAAGTCCTGGTTTGGAAGCAGTCATATACCTGAGAAATGTTAGGTGAAGTTTCTTGCTCTGCTCCAGATTTTCTGTAAGTCCTTGGGAAAAGACATTTGTCCTCGATTACCCTTTGGTTTTGGGTAAGGATCAGATACTTGCATCTCTGCACTGATCCCCTTAGGTGAAGAGGGTATTGCAGCAGTGCCTGACTGTGTGGGGTTGCTCAGAAGTGCAGCTGGAAACTCAGAGTTGATCTCACACTGGAGCTGATGGAGTTGGGAGTCTCTAAAATGGGTGTGAGCATGAGATCTGAAGCTGGTCCACTCAGTGTTTGATGGACACTGGACAGCTAATGAAGACAGCATCCTTTACATACGTGCTTGACCAATGTTCATGGACAGTGACTCATTTACACAGTTTCTTGAGCTATGCCCACTGCTTCTTCCCAGTGGCTTCTGTTTGCAAGAGCAGCTTCCTTCCTAAGCACCAACACTGAAAATTAATTTCCCTGTGGTAGTTTATGTGGGATACAGTACCCACTTGCTCTCCTGTAGCACTTCAGGCTGCTGTGGTTGTATTATTTGTCCTGTGTTAGCAGCCAGGTACTAAATCCCTGGCACAGGGTGGCCATGTGCCCCTGCTTCTGGATGGAGCTGCTGTTTGAGTGGCAGGTGAAGTGAAATAGCCCTTCAGTGTAACTGTCTAAAGAGTGATGGGGTGTTGATGCCAAGAGTGTTGTTAGGAGCTCTGGATAAACAGCTCTAGTTTGTGGTTTCAGGGAGAATGGGCATAATTTTACAGGTGAATAAAATGAATTAGTTTTACAAGTAATCATCATACAATAAACTTGAAATTTTTTATTTTTTTTTTTTAATAGAATCATGGCACAGCCCAGGTTAGAAGGGACTTGAAAAGCTCACCTGATCCAGCCTTTTGTGGGAAAGGGAGCCTGGATGAGACTATGTAGCATCATGTTTAATAACATCTTGAAAGCCTTAGCAACAGGGACCCTGCCATGTCCCTGAAAGCATTTCAGTGACAGTTTTCACTGTAGAATTTGTCTTTCTTGTATCAAAATGAAGATTTAAATTTTTTTTATGTCTTTCCTTTGACTCCACATCCATGTGAAGTTGGTGCTGCAGAAACAGGGCTGTATTAATTTCATTGTTACATCATTACCAGGTACTTTACAAATGGTAACAGTCATTCTTGGAGCAAATTCTGGTTTCCAGTGCAATGTATTTGGGGAGTCATAAGCATGATTGCTGGGATGTAGGATTGTGGAGGGCCTGCCATTTGTTCTGCAACATCTCCAAGTTGCAGCTTTGACAACAGTCTGGCAGGAATTTTGTAGCTTGAAGCTGTGGAAATAGAGGTTTGTTTGCATTTCACCCCTGGCTGTCTGAGATGGAAAATTAAACCGTGTCATCAAGACAACCGAGTTTGATCTCTGGCACGCTGCAGCAGAGAAATCTTCATTTTTTGGTTCTTTTGTTGTCTGAAATGTTTATTCTTCAAAATCCTATTAAAGAGACGTGGGATCAAGGCACAGAAGTGTGGGCACCCTCTGGTGTGGCTGGTAACAAAGGTGTTGGTCCAAATATTCAGAAATTACTCTGTGACTCTCTCTATACTGGGTTCTCCCACTGTGACTTCCCAGCCCAGGGCAACATGTGTATACGCCTGTGACACCCACTTGCTGGCAGCCCCCTCTCTGCCCCCTGGCACTTCTTGCCTGCATGTAACACGCTCCTCTTCTCAATGAGTGCAGAACACGACTTTTTTTTATTGATTTCAGATGCTTTTTCTTTCCAGGGCTGTGTGCTTCCAAGTTCTTGATCATAGCGCTGGAGCAGGGGCTTTGGCAACGTAGGCAAGACCTTGCTAAGGAGGAAGGAGGCTGACAGAGTGGGGTTTGGGCTGGGGCATGTGTCTGGCAGACGTTGTGTTTTTCAAGCACCTGATCCCTTGCAGTGGTAGGGGGCACCAGGCCTGCCCAGCCTGCATGTGATAGAGGCACTCAGAGTAGCTGAGCTTCTCTGCTGGAGCCTTTGGGGGGCCGGGGCCGTTAGGTGGCGGTGCACGGGGAGGGGGGCCGGGGCCGTTAGGCGGCAGTTCGCGGGGCCGGGGCCGTTAGGTGGCGGTGTCGCTTCCCAACCAGCTGACGGAGCGGAGTCCGGGGGTGCTGTGGGGCTGCCGGGCCTCCCCCTGCCCCGCCCCGAACTTCTGCCCACAGTCCCTTCACTCATCCCCTGCCCCGGGGCTTGCGGGTCCCCCGGGAGCCCCCCTAAGCCTGCCCGCCCCCAGCTTCAGTTTCCCCTTCAAGAGCAGACTCGGGGCTGCGCTTGTGTGAAGCTGTAAAAAGGCAAAGACAAGCTCAAGATTACATCAGAGGGTAGTAAATGTCGGTACGTGTATATATGGAGGGATTTTATTCAGCGAAAAGCGACAGAGAGTTCTCCCTACGTTGCTAAAAGCATCTGGGTGCCCCGCTCCTAAGCACATCGGCTTTTTTTGGCACAGCTTTTATTTACCAATGAGTCAGGATTTGAGCTGAGCTGGGAGGGAATGATCTCGTGTCAAAGTAGAAGCTGGGCTGCTGGAGTCCTTTTCCTGCTCTTCCAATAAATTGCTCTGTATCCTTGCATAAATCATTTAACACGTGTGTTTTCACTTCCTATATGGAAAATGAGGTAGATAGTTTTCACTTTTCATAGGCACTTCAGGATCCTGTGCTAGACAGCTGCGAGGGATTTGTCATGATAAAGCTGGGAATTTGACCCCTTTGAGATGCCAGCTCCCCCGTGCAGGGCTGGGATGAGGCTCCCTACAGGGTGGAGGCAATGGCTGGTACTAATCTGAGGTGTGGGGCTCTGGAGTTGCTGATTATCACACTGGGGACATGAAATGTTCTCACTGGATTCATCTCTTCTGGGGGAAAGGGCCAAAAAGCAAGAATACAGGTTTTATTTCTAGGCTGTTATGTCCATCCCTTGGTCACTGCAGGCATGGCAAGTGCAGAGGTTCCTGTGGAGGGACTCTGGTGCTGAGTGGTACTAAATGACCTGCTGGTGCTATGTTCATAGCTAGAGTACCACCAAACAACAGCTTACATGTCTTTTCTCTGCACCACTGATCAGCAAGATCTGATCAGTGTGGACCTGGTGCTCAGGCATGTGGTTTTGTGGTGAGCTTGCTGGAGCTGCCACGCAGAAACGCTCACCAGGAGGGCTTGTGTTTAAATAAGCACTTACTGATTTATCAGGATAGAGGCAAAGTGGGCAACCTTGAGAGCAGATGAACTGTTGGGCCAGGAAGAGGTGATCTTCAGCACCTAAACCATTTACCATTTCTTTCATCTTTTGCAATCTTTACCCTATTCAAGTGATGAACTGATCAAACCTAACTTCAGTTGCCTTAAAAGGGCTGTTTAACATGATAGCTGTTCTCCAGGGAAGGGGGTCCAGTTGGAAGCTGCCATGGTTGGTCACCACTTGATTTTCTGTGTTTTGGGTGAGGTTTTTTTTTTTCCAGAAAATGAGAAAAATTCCCAGTGGGTGGAGAGGGAAAGTGAACCGTGGAAATTGTGTGTCTCATGCTCTCAGTTAAAACACACCCTGGGGAAGACATACCCTCCATAAGAGGAACAGCAGCATTGGCCACGAACCAGGAAACCTTTCATTCCTTGCTCCCCTGTGCAGCAAGAGCCAAGGCCATAGGCAGCATTTCCATCCAAAAAACTTGTTCAGCTGTTCCTGGTTCATCATCTTGTACCTCTTCACCCTTTAGGACACTCACCGGAGTGGCCTGTTTAAGAGCAAGTTGTGCTCTGGGGCACTATGCATCAGTTTTTTCCAGCAGACTGGCATTACTGGTGGTGCTGGGCGCTGTACTTGGGCTGTGAGAATATGGGTGATGTTGCTGGGTCTTGAGTAATGCCCTCAGCATTGGCTGAGATATGTGGTTTGGGTGCCTCTTCCCAGCCTTGCTCCAAAATGATACTGCAAGAGGTACATCATGGCACTCATCTTTGCTTGGCACAGATGCACATGTGCCCCAGGGCTGTACAGAAGCTGAGGTGCTAAAACTGGCCTTTTATCTCATAGCTGATCCCCAGATTGGTTAAGACCCACCCCTAATGTCCTCTACACACTTCTGTTGTTGTTCCACAGCCTGCTTGCCATCTCGAGGCTACTCAGAGAGTGCACTCTGTCTGCAGCTGCAGAGGAATCTGGTGGAAGAAGAGAATGGAGTGTTTTGGAGAGAAGGACCTGAGGGGCAGAAGGAGGGGTACTGGGAGGGCTTTGCAGCAGCAGGGGTGGGGACTCAGGCTGAGTTCTCTCCCTTTTTTGGCTTGATGCCTTCCTCCCCCTCCTCCCGCTGCCTACAGCATTTCCTCTGGGAGGCCAGCAGAGCCCTGGACCCTGTTCCATCTCTAGAAAAGCTCACCCAAGCCATGCTCCTCTGCCAGTCCCTGTGTGTAGCAAGAGGAGGTTTATTTCGCTGCTGTTGGTTACCCACAGAGTTATGCAGGTCTCTGTGAATCTAAACAGTGAGCAGACAGTACGGCCCCCATTTTTCAGTGTTGAAAGGGTTTATCATACAGCACTAAGCAGCCATCAAAACCAAGCTACTTATTCCCTTTCTTTGATAAGCTCCCTCTCACAGAAGGCTGCGTGTTGTCTGTTGTCTCAGTGGCCACCAGTGCTCTTTTTCTGGTGGGAGCCCCTCTGTGCCCTGGCAGCAGTGAATATTGCACAACGTAAGTCATGGGAAATCCGGTCCTGTGTTGGACATACCGTTCAAAGGCACCTTGGTTGTGCTCAGGACATTCTGATGACAGATTTTCCCATGAAGTAAAAAGTGCTAACTGTTGACATACAGATGTATCTGAAGTGTAAGCTTTTACTGCCAAACTTCACTGCTGCTGGCTTAAAATCCAGAGGGCACGGCAGTGGGAAACACAAGATAGCTTTAGGGGGCAGAAGTTGTCTGAACTTTAGCATAAGTTCATATTGTGCTTTGAGTTGAAATTCAGGTTGCTGCTTCTGTCAGCTATGAGGATAGCTGCAACACTCCAGGAGCTGATGCATGGCTGGGGGCAACCAGCAGAAGCAAGACTGTGCCCTTGGTGCCTCTGGTCATCTGGGAGAAGCTGTCCGAGTTAATTGAGCTGTGTCTTGTGCTTCCTTCTCTGTTTAAACAGTAAATAGGAATGGCATTAAACAATGTAGGC
Organism: Ceyx cyanopectus; assembly: GCA_013401355.1. Lineage (NCBI taxonomy): Eukaryota > Metazoa > Chordata > Aves > Coraciiformes > Alcedinidae > Ceyx > Ceyx cyanopectus. Next base: position 28,462 of record VYZU01066452.1, read on the forward strand.
CAGCAGTGTCAGTGGGATGTATAGCATTGGGTGTGAAAATGGCTAAGCTGGTGCATGAGACTTGGAGGCATCACCTCCATCTGAAACCCATGTGCCTCTGCTGTTCCCACCTCTGCCTGTCCAAAGTCTTCAGCTCCCACTGACTGTCACATGTTTCCCTCCAATCACATTAAATCTTGGCTCCCGGGTCCCTGCCTTGTCTATTTCTTTTGGATGCTTTAAATATTTTTCTCATCTTTAGGAAAGTGAATTAATGTCAAGGGCTGCCAATATCTGTAAAGCTGCTTTCTGAGGCAGACTGCTGCTCACAAATGAGATTTTTAATTATTTATTTTTAAGCAGATGTCAGATCCATCTTCAAAATATGCTATCAAAAATACCCTGTCATAGCCCTCTTATTCATATTTCATGGACTTAAACAATAAAGCCAGGCTGGTTTTAATTCCTTTTCCTGTCTTGGAAAAGAAACTGCTTTAAAGAAAAACAAAGCAGACCTGGTGTTTTCCAGCAGAGATGCAGAATTTGCTCTGTGGGGAGCTGGTCTCTCTCAGGAAGCGTCCATTTGGATTTAGTACCTTGCTCATCAGCTGTATCTGTTGTGAACAGGAATTTCTTACATTGCAAGGACTTTGCTGGTTTTGCTTTAAATAGGAAGCTGCCTTTTTAGTGTTAAGAGTTATGGGCAGAGTCTCGACCGACACAGACTGTCAGAGCTCCACCAGCTCAGCAGCTGAAAGCGTGTTGCCTCGCAATCCTGCTGTGCTTGGCGTTTTCCTAGGGTTATATAAACATCCCTGTTTTATAGATGGGGCCAGGACATGCAATCTGCAAATTGCTGACAGTCCCTTGCAAGATGTGGAGCTGCACCATAAGTTTCAGCAGCCTCATAACACTGGGGAGGGGAGTCACCTCAGGCAGAGCACCTTGGCTGTAGGGTATGTGCTATAGATTTGTCCTGTTGCTGCTGAAGAAGTCATTGGGAGCTGATTCAGCCAAAGAAGTGGCTCGAGCCAGCAAGGCTGGGGAAACCTGCACAGCAAATTTCACCCTCAGGAGTTCTGACTTGCTTGTGTGGCTCCAAGAGAAGTGTCTCACCTCCTTGTGCCTTAATGCCCTCTGGAAGGGGTGACTTGCCATCAGTTTGAGATGTTGCAGGACCTGGACCTGCACACAGGCACTGTGATCAGGTTTTTCTCTCTAGGAAGGTGTAGGAGTTGAGGTTTATCTCCATGCTGGCAGGCAAAAGAAGATGCCACACCTTTGGGAGCTTCTGGGGTGCTGGGTGGAGTGGGAAAGTGGAGAAGCAGGACACGGGCTTTGAGGAGGCTTTTCATAGGCTTGCCTTGAAGCCAGGGCACTTTGAGGTTTCCAGGCGCCCTGGGGAAGGAGAGTAGCAATAAATCTGGGTCATAAATAACAGCTCCTTGCCCTTCTAGTGATTTCTGACATATTCTGCTTTTTTGACAACAAATGCAGCAACAGACTAGAATCCACAGGGGCTTTTCTTGGCTCTCAAGATGAGAAAGCTCTTGCTCTGAGCAGTCCTGGCTGGAAGGCGCTCCCAGCTCTGGGTGTGAAGGTCAGAAAGGAAAGGAAGCAAATATCACAGATAACACATTGTAGAGCTCTTTCATTGCCAGATTGGAAGATTCTCTTGTCCTCAGAAGTGATCTCTGAGAAGCCTGAAGGATGATGCTGTGCCTGCTCCTATGGGACCTTCCAGTGCTGCAGCTCCAGGAGAGCTGCAGAGCTCCCTCAGGAGAAGCACCCAAGGGAAATGCAGGCCAAGTACATCCTGTAAATGCCTAACAAGTATTACTGCTAGGGCTGGAAATTCATCCTGGGGTGACTGGTGTGGGCTGGGGGAGCCCTTGTGAATGAAGATAGACATCCAGTCTCTCTGGATGTGGCTGAAAGATAGAGTTATTGTCATGTAAAAGATCAGGAGTGGTAATGAGATGCAAAATGCTCTTGTCTTTGTGATGGGAAATTTTTCAGGAAGCCCCAGACAGTGTGGGGCTCTAGAACTGTATCTAGCTTGGGATGTGTCTACCTGAAGATGCACAGTTCATCCCCTGCTAACCATCCTTCTGCTGTGTAAACTCTGCTCAGTCCTTCCCAGACAAACTCTTGGCTGTGCTTTGGTGTGGAGAGGCTGTGGCTGTTTCCTTATAAGACGAGGGTTTTATTTTTGCTTTAGCTCTTTGCCAGCCTTCCTTGAGTTTTGCCAGCTCTTCTGTCTCTCAGATAGAAATTTACTAGACATAAAAGGACAGCACTGTGTTAAAAATGTTTTGGGGTTTTTTTTTATGCCTAATTCAGGAGAAAAAAAGAATTGTTTAATAGTACCACTCTACCTTTGAGTAGCACATATCACTAGGGCTGTGCAGAGGGAGTCTGCCTGGGTGTCAGGATGGGGATGGGTCATTTTCACATTATCAAGTCTGCAGATACTCAAAATAGCTGGCAAGTAAGAACTGGGCTGGACTATTTGCCTTTTTTAGTGTCTGGAAGCCATCCAACCTGCCAGTTCCTGCAAAGCTCATTCTGTGGTTTAGTGGAGAATACTGATCCTTGTTCAACTCCCACACTTCTGTGCCTTGCAAGCGGGTAGGGAAGACTTTGCAGAGCTTGTACCTTGCTGGGATCCCAGTTCATTGCTGTGGAAGGCAGCATGAATATTCATTATGCTGTGGAGTGCTTGCTCCATAGTTTTAATAAAGCATTTGTTATTACACAGGAGTGACCATGAAGATCATGGCAGGTTGTGGCTGGTCAGCATGTGGAAATGATGTAGGGTGGCAGCAGCAACTGAAGAGGAAGAGTTGTTTCTTTGAACTCAGTGAAGTGTCTTCATAAATGCACGTACAGGAGTTTGACTTCTGCTGACGTCTCCTCCTTCTCTGTCAGAATGAGTGTTTGGTGACTGTGTTCCTGGGAGTTGTGAAGTTGACTGTAGTCAACACACGGCTGACTGAGCTCAGATAGCAGGAGCCACACAAACCTGGATTTTCTCAAGCGATCAGCAAAGCTGCTGAGCGATGCAAATGGAAGTGACAGGCAAATCAAGGCAGGTCCATTAGAGATGAGCACGCAGGCTTCCTTCTGGGACTGCACCCACGTGACTAAGAGTGAATCCAAGTGTCCCAAAGTTATCCTCAGCAGACCAAGGACTATCTGATGCTACTGCTGGTGTCTTCATATTTCAATTAATGAGCAACTTGGTGTGGTTGCTGAGGCTATTCCTTGTCCACAGTGCAGAGCTGGGATGGTCCCTCTCTCAGAGGTGCAGAGGGGATATGGTGCAGAAGGGTATCTGTGAGAGGTGACATTGGTTTTCTGTGCAAGGATATTCTCTGCCCTGAGAAGCAGAAGTGTGCAGATGTGTTCCCAGATAGGGTGGAGAAATAGCTCTTCATGTCCAAAAGTTTGTTTTAGATGGGCCTCTTCAAAGCTTCAAAACACTGGGGTTTGTAGCCATATCTGATGTAAGGATGCTGTAGCTCTGTGACACTGCTGGTCTCCATCTGTGTTAAACTCTTGATGAAGGTGTTTAATTAAGACAGGACAGAGGTTTTACTGGAGAGCAGGGTAGCACAGACCAGAGTGAAATTTGCCAGCAAGCCCTGCAATTCTGCCTGGGCTCCCACCTCACCTAAATCTGGGGATATATAGAAGATAGATGAGGTGAGCAGATTTTGGTATGAATGTGGCTGGCAGCAGACACAGATCATGGATTAAACATGTGCATTGCAAGAAAGGGGCTTTCTTGAGGCAGACAGAGAGGTCTGCTGTTGCTCTGCAGCCCTATTCATCTCCAGCTCTGATGCTAACATCATTATCAATGTGTTTATTTGAAGCTTGGCTGCAAAACAGCTCATCGTCCTCAAGTTTTTTCAAGCAAATCCATAGCTTTACTAAACACTCCTTTTATTGTGCTGCCAGGGGCTCTCAGAGGCCAGTGAAGGAGGTGGCCTGTTTGGCCATAGCAATATCTGGACCGGAGGTTCAATTCCCACGTGTCTTAAATCTGTCTACAGACTGGCAGGCAACCAAGTGGGCACCTCTTCTTCCAAGTAATAGACTGCTTACGTGCAAATCAGCCTCTAGCTGCTTCTACAGTGCCTGGCTCATCAGAGTCATACAAGAGTGTGCTGCTGCCATCACACAGATCTCACTGAGTGCCTGGGCTGTGCAGAACGTGGTGAGGGTGGGGGCATCCTAGCCCTGCTTCTGCATCGAGTCACCATCCTTGGCTCCGAGCTAGCCCCCAGAGCTGCTCTGAGCCATTAGCATTTCTCAGCAGTGTAAGAAATAGCTGTCTCTTCTCCAGCTGGCAGGCAATGCTCTCCCAAGTTACAAATGTTGTGGAGAAGACTTGTTTGGAAACCACTACAGAAGGGGATCTGGAGCTGCAGATGAGATGATCCTGGCAGGGGATGTGCAGACCTGCAGCTGGAGGGCCAGAGATGGTGGCAATGGCATGTGTCTGTGGAGTGATTAAAAGCCCTTCTCGTGGGAGGGTGTTGCTGAGTTGTCAAGGCACGTGTGTCTGCAGCAGAGTGCTCCCCAGGGATGCAGGCACTGGATTGAGGCAGTTTTATTTGACTCTCAGGAATGTCATCTGGCCATTAAACCCACCAAACTGAGGGTACTGTGATGCAGAGGGACTTTTCTGGAGGTGGTGGGAGGAGAAGGAAGGTATGGAAAGACAGAGATCAGGTCTGGCAGTTTATTCCCTTGTGTTAACATAAAAATGGCTGCGTTGGGCTGCCCTGTGATTACTTCTCAGGGAATGACAGTATCCCTTGAGTTTATAGGCACTGCCAGTCCCTCTGAATGAGAAAGGCTGATGCTTAATGCATGCAGCACTTTGCTTTATAAGGAAAAACATTTCAGATTTTGTTTCTACCTTATTTTAACTTCTCCTAAACAAGGGCAGTTTAATTCTGTTGGTGGAACATCCAGTCCGATACTCCCTGACCTGCTCTGGTTATTACAGGCATGAAAAATAAAACTAAGTATTAACAAAAACTCAGCCTAGCTGGGGTTGAGCTCATCGGAGAGTGGTGTGTACAGTGGGGTGGTGAGGAGAGACAACCTGCCTGGAGGCTGGAGATGGCAGAAGTGATAATGGCAAGTAAACATCCTATGAATTCTCATCGTGCTGTGGCTTGGTGTGATGGCAGTGCCCCCATCACACTGAAGGGGAATTTGTCCTGTGTCCCTTTCCCTGCTGGGCTTGGCCTCAAGGGTTACAGGTGCAGAAGATGGGCTGCATGGGAGGAGAGGTAACCTAGCCCTGTCTATCACTGTGAGGGAGCAGGTCCAGCTCTGCCAATTCAGGCCATTGGGACTCTATTGTCCTCATGTAGAAACCAAAGCAGTAGAGCTAATTGTCCAGCAGCCTGTAGCAAGATGCTTTGTACAACTGCCCAGGGAAGGGCTGTGTCCCATCACTGATGGCAACACAGAGGTTGCTGAAGTGTCTCTGAGTTTTGCTCTATTCCAGGACTCCCAGACTCAGTCCATCTCCAGTGTTTCACTGTCCTGTTTGTTGGGAGAAATGCCAGCAGGGAATTTCTCTCCCCCCTCATACAGCCTGCTGGAAATCTCCTCCTCTCCTGACTGGCTTGGTGCCTTCTCTCTGCGGCTGGTGCTCTGCTCCTGGTGTGCTCGTGGGCCCCTTTCCCATTTAGGGCAAATGTTGGATGGCCCCTGCTTTTGGCCTGCTTGCAGAACATCTCTCAAACCATTTATTTTAATTTTTAGCTCTTTTTTTGTTTCTGGAGGCTGAAATCCCCAGCATCCCCCAGCCATGTGTGCCAGCTGTAGCTCGTGCTGAGGGATGGCTCTTGGAAAGTTGTGCTCGACAAAAGGGGAAGCCACAGCAATGCTCGGTGACCACCACACCTCAGCGACCCCACTGATGCTTTTGCTAGCATTTGCCAGAGCCTTTAAAAGGAAAGGAAAATTGTGTTCATTCTTCCTCTCCTTCCTTTCCTTCTACCCTTGTGTCCTCCTCCCACCGTGTGGCAAGCTCCTGCACTGTGTCCATTCTGCTCAGAGGAAGCTGAGTGGGTGGGGGCTCCAGTTCCATCTGGGAATTGTTCTTATCAAACTGGTTTATGTCAAAAAGAAATAAGAATAATAAAACCTTTGATGGTAAGGGGGGAGATCAGGAGGTATGGCTGCTCCTAATGCCTGACCTGCAGCTCGTGGTGCCTCCTCAGTATTTACGGGGAGTTTTAGGGTCTTTGTGCTGCAGCAGATTTTGTTGCATGCCTGAAATATCTCGGAGAAGCAGGGAGAAAAAACCGGGGGCTGGCGCAGGGAGTGCGAGCTGGAGAACAGCTCTCAGAGAAGCAGGGGAGAAGTATAAGAAAAGCAAGTTTCCTGCCATGAGCTGGTATATTTATGACTGGAAAGTTTTGGGTTGAAAAGGTCATAAGCAGGCAGATGAGAGAGCAGCAGAGGCAGTGCCTATTAAAGCTGCATTCCCGGCTCACACCCTGTTCTGTAGCAGGGACGGGAGGGTCCCGTGGGGGTCCAGTGGCCCCTTGTGATGGGAGAGGGATGGTGAGCACTGCAGGCACAAAGGACAGTGTCCAAGGGAGATGGGATGTGCATGGGGAGGTGGAAGGGAGTGGGATTTGCAGCTGCGGGGAGCTCAGCACGGGGAGTCCACCCTGTGTCTGCCTCCTCCCCTTGTTTTGGGGGGATGGAGTTTCCAGCCGTGCCTTGGACACCATGTGAAAATGAGACATGCACATCTGGCAGAGGAGTGCATGCGCATAGCCCTGCCAGCTTATTTATTCCTGCAAATTTTCCCTAATTAGGGACTGCTGGAAAGTTTGCAGCAATGGAAATGGCCTCTTTGCAAGGGGTTCAATGTTCTGGCTGACCCTCACGCTCCCCTTTTCCCCCCTGCAACTACCATAAGTGTACAAATGATGGAAATTGGAGGTTAGATCTTCCTTACTTTGAGGTCCAGGCACTGCAGCTTCTTCTGGAGCCGGAGCTGCATGGCACGGCTTTGCAATGGAAACGTGCTGTGCTGTGTGTGTTAAACTCATTAGAGGATGAGCATGGGTTCTGAAGCCTTTTGTTTCTATCAAAACATCTGTGCTGTGCTGTCATGCAATGCTTTTTTTTTTTCTTTTTTCTTTTTTGTTTGGTCTTAATATTAAAATACAGTGATTAAAAATATATTTTTAATATTCTTAGGTCAGTTTTCCACTTAAATCCTAAACTGTACCTCCCAGTTTCTTAGGAAAGTCTGACCTGAAATTGAGTGAGAAGAGTGAGGGCATGAGTCCGAGTTTGTTTTAACTGCGTGAGGTTCAGGCAGATGCAGTTCCTGATCCTCTTTCCATTTCCTTCCCCTTCAAGTGTCCCCTGCTGGTTAATCAACACCAGGGAGTTGTGCTTCCCTTCCCAGGCTCTGGAGCTGCCAGCCCACTCTGCTGGGGAGGTGGGGACCCCCCTGGCCCCGCTGGGAGCGCTGGGGCAGCTGGCTGGGGCTGCTGGCTGGGGCTGGAGCGATGCTCCTGGCCCGGGCTCAGGACAGTGTTTCCCTTTCCAGCCTCTCTGCACGCACAATGGCCGGAATCGCTGCCTCGCTGCCAAACGCTCCCAGCTGGGCTCCAGCACTGGCATGAGGGTGGTAGGACTCGCACTGAGCTTGTCCCCTGTGGACAGATCGCCGGGCAAATGGGCAAGTTGAGTGCTGGAGTTGCCCTGGATCAGTGTGTAGGAGGGTGTTTGTGAGGGGCAGAGCTGTGCCCTCCCAGCCCAGCCATGTGCCGCTGGATCTGGGCATGGGGTGCTAATCCTCAGCAGGCTTCTTGCTGGCAGGCAGTGGGATTGGGTGCCTGGTTTGAATCCCACCTTAGCACTGGTGTAAAGCAGCATGACTTCAGTTCCCACAGAGGCAGGGGAGGTGCTGGGGCAGATCAAGAGTTTCCACATGTGGGGTTCCAAGGAAGATTCGTCTGTTTTCAGATGAGTAGGGTGAAAGGATGGATGTTGGTCCTCCACTTTACCTGCTGAGTGTAACTTACCACATGTAGTGTGTTCCTTTGTCCTGTTCAAGTTGGTGCTTACTCTGAGTGATAAGATGAGCTTAAACCTTGATGATCTTCACAATTATCTCCCTGGTGGAGGTGGGGTACATGAGGCTGCAGAGACCTTGTGTTTTAGGTTGTGCCTCCATATGCTTAACTCTGGTGGGGCCTCTCAGCTCCAAGGTTGTCCCAGAAGAGGTTTGCTGCTTCCAGTGTTTGTGCAGTGAATATCTGAGAAGCTGTAGGCTTGGAGACTGTTTGTTTCCCCATGTCACATTGCATTTCCTATGAGCAGCCATGCCCCACCTTGAAACCCATTTGGCTTCTTGCCCCCTTGATTTCACAGTAGTGTTTTTTATCTCCCATCATGAGCTGTTAAAATAATCTCATTTCCATCTCTTATTGACCTGCTTATGCCATAAGCATGTTTGGGTTTGGATTGGGTTTTTTTTTGTTGTTCCCTTGGCAACGGTGATCTTTGGCCTCAGCAGTTCTCCCCTGTGGTGCATCTGCATGTGATGCTTCCAGCAGTCCCATCTCTTTTCCACCTTCATTTCTGCTCACTTTGACTGAGGCTGGGCAGCTAGGATGTTTCAAGTTGGAGCACTAGTGATTTCTGCTTTGCTGTTGCTTATTTACTCTGATTTTGGAGTGTACTCGCTTTAGCCTCGTGGTATCAGTGGCTCGTGGTCATGCTGGGACCCACAAGTGCAGTGAAGTTCTTTGTAATGATGCATTTTTCATTAACATAGACTTTATTAAAAGCTCTTTAGGTGTAGACCTTGCATCTTTCTTCCAGTTTTCTTTCTATTTCTGTTATTCAGTCTTCAAAGCTATCTGAACCTTTCCTTGCATTAGCCTGGCTCTGCATTTGTTGAGATCATTTATCAAGAAAATTGGTTAATTATCCAGGCATCTCAAATCAGCAAACCTATTCTGAATTTTTTAACTTTTCCCATGATCTGAGTTTCCTTGCAGAGGAAGGGAAGTGTGACTAGCACTGAATGTGCAGCCATCCTTGCTGTATTTCCTACTTCTTTGGAAGCAGGAAGAGCTTGACGTCTTGGGAAAGAGGTGTTTTGTTTTTTGGGTTTTTTTTTTTTGTGTGTCATGACAATTCCTGTGTAATCAGCAGGGCTGGATTAGTGCTGTCATGAAAGCATGGGTGGAGGTGATGGGAACTGCACCTCTGCTTTTCCTTCCAGAGTTCCCCAAGTCCCCAACCAGTAACACTGGCACTTCCCAATGAGCTGGGGGGGTGTGGATTTGACACTGCTCAGCACTGCAGCCAGTGGTCTTAGCACTTGTCAGGTCCCCATTGCTGAGTGATGGCTGTTGTGTCTCGGTTTCCTCTCCTGAAATACGGAGTTCATTGAACATCTTCTTGGTGGATTTAGAAGCAGAAATATTTTTGGAGCAGAAGTAGCACAAAACCAGCATGGCCAGCAGGTCTAGGGAGGTGACTCTACAGCTCTGTTCTGCTCTGATGAGACCTCACCTGGAGTCCTGTGTCCAGCTCTGGAATCCTCAGCACAAGAAATACATGAATCTGTTGGAGTGAGTCCAAAAGGGGCCACAGAAATGATCTGAGGGCTGGAACTCCTCTGCTGCTTGGTCTGAGAGAGTTGGGGTTATTCAGCCTGGAGAAGAGAAGGTTCCAGGGAGACCTTATTGTGACTTTTCAGTACTTAAATGGTCCTGTAAGAAGGATTGGGATGGACTTTTTAGCAGGGCCTGTTGTGACAGGACAAGGGGTGATGGTTTTAAAGAGGGAGAGTTAAACTAGAGAGAAGGAATCATTTCCTTATGCTATGGTGTTGAGACCCTAGCCCAGGTTGTCCAGAGAGGTGGTTGATGCCCCATCCCTGGCAGCATCCCAGGTGAGGTTGGCCAGGGCTCTGAGAAACCTGCTCTAGTTGCAGATGTTCCTGCTCCCTGCAGGGGAAGTGGACTGGATGCCCTTAAAAGGTCTCTTCCAACTGAAACCATTATGATCTTATGACTATAGGAGGTGCAGGAAGCAGAGAAGGTAATGGCATGAGCCATTTTTTGTGACTTAGAAAGAGAAGATGAGTCACCATTCCTTCATCTTCAAAATCTGCCTTGTCTGGCTTGTTGTGAGTCTGGTTTTACCTAGTACCCTGAATTGGTGCTGCCCATCTGGGGTGCAGCCAGTGCTGCCCTGTGCTTCATCTTGAAGTGATTCCCCCATAGGTGCTGAACTACTGTGGATGTTGGGGGTTGGTGTCACATGGTGCAAGTGCCTCCATCCACATATTGCACCTACTCAGAAAAGCTGGGAAGGATGTTTCAGCTGTGATCAGCATCAAGAATAGATATTTGGACCCTGAACAGAAACATTAGGCTACTAATAATAGTGTTTAGCTGCTTCTACATAGTACTTTTGGGCAGTAAGTTTCAAAGAACTTTATAGCAAGACCAGAACCAATAAAGAGTTTCGTTTTCTAATTAAAATAGGAGGAAAGGGAAGGTGCTGTGGATTAATTGCCTGCTTTTCTGTACAAGATAATTGAAGATTTAGGTAGCCACAGTGACTCATGCCACCTAGTCTAACCAAGACTGACGCTCATGACTGCAACAGATCATGAGACTGATAGGAGCTGTGAAAGTTCAGAAAAACCTTGACTTGTGGGAGGAAGAAAATCTGCCTGAAAAACTGCATTCTTAGCAGCTTGCAAGGAAACTATGGTGCTGTTTAAAATATGCATGGATAGGAAAGTCCCTTTTCTGCCTTAGCCTGTTTTGATAAAGGATCTTCTATCACTGATACCTACCATGTCCTTAGGTATTTTTCTTTTATGCTTTTTTTTCTCCTTGAAGTGACTTTCCAGTTCTGCTCTGCTTCATGGTCCCCTGACACCTATGGCAGGGCAGAGACAGTGACCAGCACTGGCTGCTCCTGGAGCAAAGGTTGTGCTGTGACCTGGGAGATGCCCTCAAGGTCCATTACTGACTGAAGGGCAGGGCAGAAGATTCCATGGTTAAGGTGCCCAAGAGACAAGAGTCACAGTTTCTTGCATCTGTCAGCACTTGTAGCATCAAATTAGTTATAGCTCTGTATCTATATTGAACTGATCAGCAGATTTTACAGACTGCCTTTTTTTGGAGGCAGGAAATAACTTCTAGGCCAACAAAACAACTTCGCAGGAAGTTTATTGCTCATCTGAAGAGTGGAGTGATGGTGAAGGAAAAAGGGCTGAGCAGTCAGTGCCCTCAGCCTTCTGAGTTAGTAAGGAAAGAAGAAATTTCCATTGTAACATAATACAGCAAGGAAAGGCATTTAGTTGAAACCCTCCTGCAGCCAGAGATTTGCAGCACAGGGATTGTGTCTTGGACAGCAGTTGCTGTGTGAAATATTCTGAAGGTCTCAGCTGACCAGGAGCTTGAGGCAAGTCCTCTGATACGATAAAAAGTTAGTGAAACCCTTGGTTGTGCAAGCAAGGGGAGCAGCAAGCTTCAGAGGAGATGCTCTGAAAAGTTCATTCTCTCCCTTTATTAAAATAAAAATCAAAATCCAATGACAAACACTTGTGAAATGTTGAGGGAAAGTAGCAGGAAAGCCAGAGAATTGACTAAGGGACTGAAGAAAATACCTGACACAAAGGACAGAAGGAGCAGAATCTCATTAGTTTATCAAATGAAACTAGGTGATGTGATCTGTGTGGGAAATCTTTCATCATGAGACTGCTCAGGGTCCTTCATCTCCTTGATCTACCAGAAAAGAACAAAGCAGGGACTGTGCCAAATCTGCTCTTGGATAAGCAGTACAACGCTGAGAGGGAGCCCCAGAAACAAATTCCAGGGGGAGTGGTGGATTCTCCATTCCTCTGGAATGGGTGCTCAGCTTCTCAGGGTTGATGCTTTTCAAAAAGAAGCATTTAGCTAAACACAAACTTTTGGGTTCAGGATGCAGGTAGATAAACTGATGAAATGGTGTGTAATTGTTATGTGCAAACAAATAAAAATTAAAGATTTTTTGATTTTGCACTCCTGCCTCTGACTGTGGCTAAACCCTGTAAAGGTGCAGGTCTCCAGGAGAGAAGGATGGTTTTTTCTCCTTAGAGGAAAGCTTGCTGTACTAGCAGGCACTTGGTTTATGTGCAGTGAGGTGAGTTGTTTACATACCTTCCTACTTTAAATATTTACTATTAGACTTCTGGATATTCTTGTTATTTTTTTAGTTGCTGTAGTTTTCCATCTTCCTCCCCCTCTCTCAGTGCCTTAGGTGCACATGGGTGCAATATTATCCAGCTGTTTTTAATGAAAATGAACTCCTACTTAGAGTCCGGATATTTTATTTCACACTTATCGGGGCTCTCCTCTAGGTCTGTTGATTTGCTAAATCTTTATTAGATCCAGAATAATGATATAGTCTTTGCTTAGGGAACACAGAGTGACCCAGGGAACTGGGACTAAACCAAACTGCCTCAAACTGTTCTGTAGGAGAGCTTTGAGCTTCTTCATCAGAGTGGCAGATGTCATCATGACACTCACTACTCAGAGTCCATCAAACAATAGGGTTTGTTTTTCTAGTGGTTTACTGTTCTTGCTGCTGGTTGACCTCAAAAACAGAGTTCCCATCACAGTGCCACACTGATTGCTGTGTGACCGAGTTCAGAGAGTGACCCCAAACTCCACACAGTGGGTATGAGATTGAATCTTAAATGGTTTGTAAAGGAGGAGACTCTGAATATAAAAATGTGCTGGGTCCTTTGTTGGGTTGATCTCATTGCTTTTTTTTTTTCAATCTTTTTTTTACAATATTATTTTTTAAATTGCCTTGCTTAGTTCATTCCCCCCCCAGATACACACACCCCCTTTTAAACCCATTCTACAACCTTGTGATTGGAGCATACCAGGAAGTTATGATGCTTAACAGCTTTGGTAATAGGGTAATCTGGGTTCTGTTCTTCCAGCCTGAGAGTCATGGACAGGTTTTAACAATGTCACTTTTTTTCTCACTTAGTAACCACAGTAAATTGATGACAACTACATTTTGACCTGTTTGAAATGTGTTACGGATGTGACCTGCACATGAGCACTTGAAGAGAGAAATAAAGGCACTTCTTTAAAAAATGAATACCACCAGTGTGGGTCAGGATGGGCTCTTGTGCACGATGGCAGTGGCCCTGCTCCCTGCAGAGTGTGAGTGGCTATGGGGAAAACAGGGATCTGCCACCCTGGCATTGAGTCCAGGGTCTCAAGAGCTGCAGCTCCGTGTTGACTCTCACTCTCCTCTGAGGCTCTGGGAACAGATACTGTGGTTGGGAGTGGGGCTGCCAGGGAGCCAGGAACCAGGGGCTCTAAGGAGAGTGTGTTGTGTGGGGAGGAGTTAACATTTCCATACAGTGATTGCACAGAGGTGCAAAGCCTCTGCTGCTGCACTCTAATGGTGTGTTGGTTTCTGACACTGCTGGGAGTGGAAGAAATGAAAGACCTGAGCACTGCTGTCAGAGGAAGGAGAGGAAAACCACCGTGTCCACTTTAAAACACTGCACTTCCATTGTAAAGGTGTGTTCTCAAGACTATTTATACAGTTGTCATGATTGTAAGTAATGCCTTTCCTTGGATTAAAACCTCAGGCTATTAACAAATACTAGTTGGTGCTGTTGGTTTCATTTTCTGGTTCGCATACACTCCTGGGGAGTCTGTGGCATTTGCAGGTTTTGGAAGTGTAAAGTTAAATGTATGATGTAATTGATGAAGCATATGCTTCTGCAGTAACAGACGGTAACATTGCTACTGTTTTGCATAATTTTTCTTTATGGCTCACGCAAAACGGACTAAAATCCCAGCCCATTAATTCTTCTTTTCCTGTTGATGTGCCTGGACACATTTCAGTGGGTATCATCACTTTTAAATGATGCTATGAAAACACAGGGCAGGGAGGATAAAAAGAGGGTCAAGAGGGCAGGATCTGAATCAACATGGGAAGGGAGAAACATCAGATAATGAACAGAGAGATGCGTAAATGGAGAGGGCGTGAGAGGCGGTGTGGAGGCAGCAGTGCTGTGGATGGGGCTTGTGTCGATGCCCAGAGCTGGTGCTTGCCTCTCTGGCTCCTGCTGAAGAGAAGCAAGTTAGCACTGTGGGCTTAGCACAGTCGTGCTTGGCTTTGGGGCAGCTTTTGCAGCCTCTTGTTTCTTTGGTGGTGGTTTTCCAGAAGCAGCTTGGATTTGGTGGGGATAGATTAGCACTGCTAGTTCCATTTTGAGAAATGATGAAAATAGAGGAGGGTGGCTGAAGTTGATCCTTTCCAAACAAGGGCACAGGGAAAAGTGAACAGGTTCTTGGTGCTCGAAAACCCACCCGTTTAGGCTGGTTCCGTGACTGTCTGGCATCCTTGGGTTGGTTGTGCCCCTCTCACTACGGGCTTCACGTGGAAAACGCAAAGACAGAGGGTGCGGGGTTCAGTCCGAGTTTTTAATTGTGTTCACCCCCGGGGCGGGGGGATGCGAGACAAGCTCGGGTCCGCAGGATGCTGTTTACTCCGGGGCGGGCAGTGCCCGGCTCCCCCGTGGGTCACCCCTTCCTCCCTCCCTCCCACGCACCCTCCGGGGTCGTGGGGGGGTCCGCCGTCCGCGGGAAGGAGCCGGGGGCGGCGTGTGACGGGCGTGGGGAGCAGCCAGTGCGCGTCGAGGGGGCCGGGCCGGGCTGGGCCGAGCCGGGCTGGGCTGGGCTGGACCGGGCCAGGCGGCATGGCAGGCTGCCCGCCGGCGCGGGGGGCGGCCGCAGCCGCTCGCCCTCCGCCATTCATTCGGCCGCAGGCGGCGGCGGCGGCTGCTGCTGCTGCTGCGCGTACCCGCACCCGCCCGCCCCAGCCCCGCCGAACCTGGGGGCAGCGCCCCGCGTCCCGCCATGGCCGACCCGGCCGTCAACGCCCACCTGGAGGGCATCATCTCCGACTTCGAAGGTAGGTGGCACCAAGGGTGGGTGAGGGTACGTGTGTCTTAAGCCCTGGAGTTTGAGGGTGCGGGGGTTGCATTTTGGGCTAAATCGTGCCAGAAGCAGGAGAAGCTGTTGCCGGGTTGGGCAGCGAGGAGCTGCCCGCGCCCCTCGCAGGCACCGTGCCGAGCTCGGGGTGGGGCGGGGGCCGCGGCGCAGGGGAGCTGAGCTCCCCGCTCCCCCGGCAGAGTCCGGCCGCCTCCCGCCTTTCCCCAGGGGGATCTCGGCTTGTGCCGGGGCCCCGCCGCGTCTCGCAGCCGCCCGGGTAAAGTTGGAAGGAACGAGGGGTCCGAGGGCGGCCGGTGGCCAACGCGCATCCCCCGGCCGTTGGTGCCGTGTCTTTTGTTCGCAGTTGTGCTGGGACGTTTTTCCTTTCCTGCCGTTCCCAACTCGGCTTGTGTAAGATTTGGAGCTGAAAACACACGCCTGATGCGACTAAAATTCTATGAAACCCCAGGCCCTTCTGTTGACTCGCCAGACTTTGGATGCAAACGCAGCCTTAGAGTCGTTGGGAGTTGGATAATGAAGCCAGGTTTCAAATATGCCCATAGCGGGAGCTGCCTGCCCTAGAAAGCTTTGCAGTTGTCCCGTGGCGGAGCTCCAGCTGCCCGATAGCGTTGCCTTGCTCTCGATGGAGGATCTCCTCACACTCCCCCGCCTCGCATTCCCCTTGGCGAGCAGATGGGGATGCCTCCTCCCAGGGCATCTGTGGCTTTTGCCCGCTATGTTGGCTTTTTCAGGTGAGAAAATAAGCTAGCGCGGGAGTTTGCTGCTGCCAGATGGGGATGAGAGTTAAAGGCAGGCAGAAGGGTGGAGAGGATTGTCTGAAGTCGACGTTGAGAGATCAGCTTGGGGGAGCTCATCTCCCTGAGCAGAGTTTTGGAAGAGCAGCTCCGTCACTGCACTCTCGCATCCTGGCAGCGACCCAAACAGATCTTCCTGCAGCGGTTTCTAGAAAAAAAAAAACCAAACCAAAAAAAAAAACAAAAAAAAAAAAACACAAACCAAAAACCACTCAGAAGTAGTGGAGATCTGGGGCCATGGTGAAAGCTAATCCAGGGCCTGCGCTTGTCTAGCTATAGGCTGAGAGGATTTCACCGCCTCCTGCTGAATCCAGCCTTGCCTTCGGGAAGGAGCCGGTGGTGTTTTTCCTGCTGGGTACTGGGGAAGCTGAGAGCACAAGAGTTCCTCTTCCAGGTCAGGCAGGAAACGGGTGGCAGAGCTGTGGTCTCTGCAGTTCTCTTCATAAAGTTTAGCCATGGTCATGTTCCCTTTTCTTCCCAGCCCCTGGGCTTTCTTCAGCTAACGATGGGGGTGAGAGGCTTAACAGGAGACTGGGGAAAGTCAAGTCCCTTAGGAAGACTGCAACTAAGAAGTATTGGGACAGAGAGAGCGACCCAAATACAGCATCAGCTTGGCACTTGGGGTTCAACAGCGCCTTTGTAACTGTCCTTCGGGAACTCGTGAGCTTCCCCACCGCAGGGTTCCGACTGCTGATGTAATTACAGCCTGTCCTCTTGCCTGCCCCGATTGCGTTTAAATCTCTGAAGAATGAGTAATTCCCTACTTGGATATGATAAAGGCTCTGCTGTGAGCCCCGAGGCTGCTTGTTCGGGCTGCTCGGTGGCACCGAGCCGCTGCGCAGTGCCATTTTTTGGGTTGTTTTTTGTGTTCAAGTCCATGGAGAGCTTTGTAGTTCCTGCCCATGCAGAGAGAGACTGGGGAAAGCTCTATGCATCTGCAGCCAAAAATGTCTGGCCTTGCCCTTGAGCAGGGATCCGGGCTACTGTTTCACAACTTAATTAGCTTTCTGGGTTGCAGAGCAGCTTCCCAAGAACAAGGCAATTAATTTCTAGCCTGTAGGGCAGGAGATGCAGCATTTGTGTCTGCTGGGTGGGTATCTCTGTTCCAGGCACTCTGTGGCCAAGCAGGAAAGATCAGCCAAAAATACCTCAGAGCAGAAGCACCAGATCACCCAGCACCCAGAGCCCTCTTTGTTCTTGCCTGTCCCCAGATGCTTGTACTCCCAGATCACCCCAGTTGATCCTCCCTGCTTTCCTCGTAGCATCCCTGCCTGCTTGCCTCGTAGCATCCCTCCCTAGTGTAGGACCAACAGGTTTAATGTATCTTCTGGGCTGCAGAAGATGAGTTGCTGATGAGCTTGAGGAAGATGCAAAGGCTCTCTAGGAGAAGGAAGGACTATGAGATACTCAATTCCAGTCTAGTTTCAAAGTGAAAGCAACATGTGAGAGGGAAACAGCACAGCAGAGTGAGTTCTTCCTTGTGCCTGAGGGCATGATGTGGATGTTCATATCCAGGCAGCTGTATGTGTATCCACCTTGCACTCAGTGGGAGCAGGAAAGGACCCTGCAGCAGTAAATCAACCCAGGTGGTGGGATGCTTGTGCAGTATGTTAACATAGTGTAAACCCCAAACCATCCTGATCCCGTTCAGGTTGGAATATCTGGGAGTGTGGGTGTCTGCTGTGTTTGGCTGCAGAGGGGGGAAGCTGCTCCTGCTCACAGCTTTGGCTGGCTGTGATGATGTCCAAAGATAAGTCCAAAGACAGAGCCCTTTAGATGATTAGGGGGCTAGAACATCTTCCTTATGAGAACAGACTGAGAGAGTGAAGGCTTTTTGTCCTGAAGAAGAAAAGGCTCTGGTGACACCTTAGAGCAGCCTTGCAGTACTTAAAGGGTGTCTACAGGAAATCTGGGGAGAAACCCTTTCTCAGGAAGTACAGTGATAGGATGAGTGATAAGGGTTTCAAACTGAAAGAGGGTAG
>VYZU01066453.1:0-80622 GCA_013401355.1 Ceyx cyanopectus
CCCCTGATATTCTGTGATTCTGAGTCTTGGAAGTAGGGTGTTTCTGCTGCTCAGACACTGGCAGCTTCTGGGGATGAGAGTGTTCCCTCTGAACAGCTGGGGGTGGGGAAAGCCTCTTTTGGTGAATTGTGAATTTGGGGTATATGTAAGAGAGCTTCCCCCCCCCCCCCTTTATTCTTGGTTTCCTTTACATTTTTCCATAGATGCTGAAATTGCTTTGCCAGTTTGATGTCACTGGGATTTGTTATTCCATAGCTTTAGACATCCATTCTGCTGCTTAACTCGGTGACTGGGATCTTATGTGTTACTTATTTTTCACTAAATATTTTTTTGTTTACTGCAATAAACCCCCCCCTTTCTTCCATATACCTAATATTTCTTGGGAACTTGGTGAATGAGGAAGAGTTTGTGGAACAAATAATCAGAAAATTTCACTTTTTTTTTTTTTTTTTAACCTGGACATGAGTAATGTTTCAAGTGAAACTTTGAACGTTAAGTTACTTGAAAAGGGACTTACTCATTGCACTCACTTCAGAGGGCAACAGACTTTGTCCCTAGAACCCTGGCATGGTTATTGCTGTAGGCATCAGGGGTATAATTCATAGTTATTACAAGGGCTGGCATAAATGTCCAATCTAAGTTTTCCTTAAAGAAAATGTAAACTTAATGTTCATTTTATGGTAACAATTAAATCCCTCAGGAAACTGGGAACTCGTTACTGATATTTTTTAAAGTCCTTTTTATTAGTAATAAAACCCCAAAGGTTTTTAAAAATACTGTCACTTATGTAATTTCAGTTTGATAACAAAGTAGAAACAGACCAAGGGAGTTATGATAGATGCCCCGTGCTGTTCTGAAATGGCAGCAGGATCCAAAGCTTCAGTTTTGCTGTTCTGGTGCCTTCTTTAAAAAAAAACAAAAAACAACCAACCTTAATTTATGAGCTCATCATGACAGGAACTTGTTATCCATGTGTTAATCTTCTGAAGAAGTAGTGTTTACATAGCTAAGATGTTTCATAATTTAGGCAAACGATGCTAAGGACCCTTTGGCAGCTACACTTCCCAGTTTGTGTTTGAAGTGGCTAAAGCTGTTTAGCTTTTGTGGGCAGCTCCTTTAACCCACACATAGTTCTGCCCAGCTAACCACTACAGTAACTAAAACTTTCCTCTGACAGTAACATTCTTTTGTCTAATGCAAGCAAAACAATCCCATTTATAAATAAACTGAATATAACCCACTTTTGAATGTTCTGCTTGCCAGTCCCTACACTGGGCTATAAACTCTGGAGAAAACTCACCAGCATCTCGCTGCTGATGCTGTTGCATAGTTGCAAATAATAAATATTCAGCTTGTAACCCATTTTGCTGGTGCTCACAGCTCAGCTAGACTATCAGGGTAATGTGTGGATGATCTCCACGTAGCTTGTGTAACAATGAGAGTGGGGGGCTCGTATCCACTGGGATTCTTGTGAGAATAAAACCTCGTTGCTTTGGCCCTTGAAGAGAGTTTCAGTAACAAACACTCATCTCCAGTGCCATTGAGTGCCTGCGTAGAGCAAGCACTGGAAGATCACTGAGTCCATGGCTGAAGCAGATGGAACCTCTTATAACACCCGTTGAGACCATGTGGGAGCTGAGGGCAACGCTGCTTTCTGAGGCCCAGCAAGGACAGCACTCTTCTGTTGCTCCTGCAGAAGAGGGAGTATTGTGTTCCCTGCCACGTCCCTCTCAGGCTCCACTCGAGCTCCCCGCTCGGCAGCACAGAAGCTTTGGTTTATTTAATACAGAAGGACCTTTCTTTCTCTTCACCAATAATGTTTTGATCTTAGCTGGGGTTGAGAAGTGCTTCATTCATCGCGACCGCTTGGCAGGGACATAAAGGCACCCAGTGTTTAGCAGGTCTTCTGAATGTACATTGCTTTGAAAGAAAGCTGAACTTCTTCATGTATAAACATCTATCTTATTCCCATAAAGCCTGGACAGCTGGAAAACATGCAGTGTATTGTGAGGGTGCTCAAAACCTCATCCCTCTTGACACAACTCAAATTGTTCCACTCCTTGAGGGTAGGATTGCTTTCCTTTGACTCTTCAGGGCTCTGCTGTGGGTGTTCTACAAGCCTGGGTCTTGCACTGAGTCTTGTTCTGTCATTTCTCTTTGGGATGGTGAAGAACATGTCTCCTGTGGTTCACAGCTTTAGGGCCAAGCTCAAGGGAGCAGGTTGCTTTTCAAAAGGTCCAGAAGTCTGTTTGGCCCATGGTTTAGTGTAAATCAGTTTATGGGCTGAGCAGAAAAATAAAAGCCATGATGAAGAGTGTGTTGTTTCCAGAGTGGTGCTGTCCACTGCATCCATTACCCTGTGCATTGTGACGTGCTCACTTTGCAGCCATTTGTATGCAGGTATCAAATAGCCAATAATATTATCATTAGTATGATGCCTTTTCTGGAAACCTTTGTCTGTCTTTGTTCAGGGCTTGTTGGAGGTTCAAAGACATCATCTCAGCAAGGGACACAAACTGGGTCTGTCACCTGGTGAGGAGTTGTGGTTGTCCCTTGTTGCTGAGTGGTGCCTCCTGTAATCCTGTCAACATGTGTTGCTTGGGTCCTGCTCTGCTGATTCCAGCAGCTCTCAGGTGACCTGAACATCAGACTTCCTTTGAGCCTCATACCTTGGTGGGAGCACAAAAAGAGAGGGTGTTGCCAATGATCTCCCTGCTCGTAAGAGCACATCAGGCTAGACGTTTGTGATTTATTAATGAGTGAAAATAGGGAATTTGTGATTTATAAATGAGAGAAAATAGAGGACTTGTGACACTTCTTCCAAGGCTGCATTTCCTGTGAATGGAATTATAGATCTCACCTGAGAAAATATGACACAGTATAATTTCTGAGATAATTAAGTGGAATTACTTGGAGGTTGGCTATACAAGTACCTGTGTGAAGCTCTCTGCTTCCTGGCAAGGACACTGTCAGCCAGTTTGCTGATGACACCAAGCTGGGAGGAGTGAGTGACAAACCAGAGCTGAGATGCCATCCAGAGAGACCTGGGCAGGCTGGAGAGCTGAGTGGGGAGAAACTTAATTCAATATAACAAGGGCAAGTGCAGAGTCTGGTATCTGGGGAGGAACAACCCCAGGTACCAGTACAGGTTGGGGACTGAGCTGTTGGAGAGCAGTGCAGGGGAAAGGGACCTGGGGCCCTGGTGAGCAGCAGGGTGCCCATGAGCCAGCAATGGGCCCCTGTGGCCAAGGAGGTCAGTGGCACCCTGGGGTGTATTAGAAGGGGTGTGGGTTAGTAGGTGGAGAGAGGTTCTCCTGCCCCTCTGCTCTGCCCTGGTGACGCCACATCTGGAATGTTGTATGCTGTGCTGGGCCCCTCAGTTCAAGGACACAGAACCAGCAGAGAGCCACAAAGGTGATGGAGTGGAGCATCTCCCTGCTGAGGAGAGGCTGAGGGAGCTGGGGCTCTTTAACCTGGAGAAGAGGAGGCTGAGGGGGAACCTCATTAATGTTTATAAAGATGTAAAGTGTGTCAGGAGAATGGAGCAAGACTCTGCTCAGGGACATCCTGACAGGACAAGGGGCAATGGGTGCAGCTGGAACACAGGGGGTTCCTCATAAATATGAGAAAAAACTTACTTCTGGTGAGGGTGACAGAGACTGGCACAGGCTGCCCAGGGAGGTTGTGGAGTCTGGAGATGTTTAAAACCCACCTGGGTGAATTCCTGTGCAACCTGCTCTAGGCAATCCTGCTTTGGCAGGGGAGTTGGACCAGATGATCTTTTGAGGTCCCTTCCAATCCGTAACATACTGTGACACGCACTTAATCTCAGGTGCTCCACACTCTGAGGTGCCTGATCCTGTGAGTGAAGAGGTGAATTTTTGGCACACTTGCTGCACTGGACTTCTCAAACATCTTGGGGTTAATTTCTAGGTAACGTCTGACAGTGAGGTACTGGATCAGCTTCTGCAGCAGCTGAGCAGTGGCTTGGTAAGAGTGCCTTAATAAGGACACAAGTGCCATGGGTGCTTTAAGTCTGCTGACTTTGTTTGGGTCTTTGGCTAAATCTTCTCTGCTATTTTCCAGCTTTCTTAAGCCATGCTGACACCCGCTTTGTAAAACACTCCAAGGTTTTCCTCTTCCTGCCTTTCATTCTTGGTGTGATACTTGGAAAAATAGGGAATTAAGTGGCATTTCCTTGTATTTACAAGTTCTAAAATAGTAGGTCTTTCCTTGGAAGGAATGATGCTTGACAGAAATTGGTAAATCTAATGACCTTTGATAAAAGCCTGCAGCTGTATGATAATATAGACAAAGACAACTTTGAAGACAGATTCAGAAGCCAGGAATTTAGAAACCAATTTCAACATTTCAGCCTACACAGATTACTAAATAAAGGATTTCAACAACTGTAGGCAATGTTTTTGTTTGTAGAAGTGGGTGCTTAGTACAGTCAGATGATGAATTAAGGACAGCCGGAATATATCAGAATACACTTTCCCACACATCCAATGCGATTGAGCATTAATGCATTTTCATCCCTTTGTAATTATTTTTTCTTTGCAGCTATTTCCAGATTGTTACCATCTGTAATTGTGACACTTTTACAAGAAAATTGATTTAGTCAATTCAGTTTGTGATTTTTATTATTGTTGTCGCTGTTTCAAATCCAGAACCTTCGAACTTGGCTTGGAGGCTTCAAACCTTATTTTTTTGTATATTGTGTAACCAATAACTAGCTTATTTTGAGTCAGAAACCTGCCTTTTTTTTTGTTTCACTGCTCACTCTTAAAACTTTACATAGAATTAGACACTCCCCAACAGACAATGCTCAAGTGCTCTGGTGACATTCCAGTAAAGGGATGAGACTTTTTTTTGCCAGCTAAAGAAATTGTGGAGTGAGGAGGCAGCTATTTAATAGCTGTTGTTGAAAGATGGGCACTGGACAATGGGAGAAATGGCTTTATTGTAAACATGAATTGTATGAATGAGACAGGCTTCGGGGCTGACTAAATTGAATTCTTTCAGGACAAAGGTAGTTTTGAGCAACTGTGTCCTTTGAAAATCCAGTCACGTGGTGCCAGCTCCCTCCTGGAGATGCTGAAGTGTGTTGCTGCCATTGAAGCCAAGGGAACTGAAGTCCATTAGCACATTCTGGAGCTCTTGATAGAAATGATGGTAAGTTTAATGAGACAGCAAGAACAGGAACAATTTGTGTGTGTGTGTGTGTGTGTGCAGGAACAATTTGTGTGTGTGTGTGTGTGTGTGTGTGTGTGTGTGTGTGTGTGTTTGAAACAACCCCAAACACAGCGTTCGAAACTGATCCATCTCCAGTCAACTTTTCTGTGCTGTGCTTTGAGTGAAAACTGACTCAAAACAATTTTTGAGTAATTTTCAGAATAACTTTTGAAAATGCCAATTCACAGAAAGCAGCAGGGGTTACATTCTTGTTTAGAGAAGGCTAAGAAATGAGTGCTTCTGGTAAAATAAAAACGTCAGTGATTTTGGAAATGGCTTCAAAGTAAGGTGAGCATTTGAAATAAAATAGTGGGGAAGCATTTCTGCTGAAAGATGAAAAAAGAATTAGTGACAGTTTTCCCCTAATGCTGTTTTAGTGACAGAAATGTGGTGGGGACAATAGTCATGAGAAACATGTACTGTGGATGTGGGGAGGGAAAACCTTCCCTGTGCCACAGAGCTGACTGAGGTGGTTGCTTTGCCTGCTGGTGCATGTAGCATAATTCCCTGAGAGATACGTGCTGGTGTACCTGGAACACAGGGATCCAGCTGCCTGCTGTCCAGTTGTTTTCCAATTCTGAGCCCCTAACCTGAGTAAGTAGCTCACAGAATGGTGGGGGTTGGAAGGGACCTCTGGAGATCATCAAGTCCAACCCCCTGCCAGAGCAGGGTCACCCAGAGCAGCCCACACAGGAACAGATTCAGGTGGGGCTGGAAAGTGTCCAGAGAAGGAGACTCCACAGCTTCTCTGGGCAGCCTGTGTCAGGCTCTGGCACCCTCATAGGGAAGAAGTTCCTCCTCATGTTGAGGTGGAACCTTCTCTGCTCCAGTTTATCCCCACTGCTCCTTGTCCTATTGCTGGGCACTACAGGGAAGAGGTTGGCTCCTTCCATGTGACACCCACCCCTCAGATGTTTATAGACATTCATCAGATCCCCTCTCAGTCTTTTCTAGACTGAACAGCCCCAGTTCCCTCAGCTTTTCCTGGACAAGCTCTTGACTGTAGTGAACCCCAGGCTTTTGTGAACTTCTAGATTTGACCTGGACCAAGATGCTCATGTCTTTGCCATGTCCCAGGAGGGCAAGCTGGTGTCTGCTGGAGGAGGTAATGGTTGATTGGCCCTTGTTCCAGCAGGGAGGTTTGAACATCAGAAGAATTTTAGCCTCTGAAAGCAGCAGTCTGCTGAGTAAAGCAAAGCAAAGCATCTTGTTCCATGAAGATATGCCACAGTAGATGCCACCTGCTATGATGATAGATGGGTGATGGATTTTATGTGTGGTTCATCCTTATGCCAGGCTGGCTTCCTGATGGAAGTGTGTGTTGCTTTATCCCACTATTAAAAGTAGTGATTCTAGTGAACATTAACTGGGTATGTTCAGATCACACCTTATATTGGTAGTGATGTAAGAAACGTAGAGAATTTATTTGCAGAGAAAAATGTGATGTTTTCAGAAGCTTCAGTGATGAAGCAATTTCTCTAGGTTGAAACTGGCTAATAAAATGTAAAAATGGGTAGGGCTCCTGCAAAACTTAGTGGAAGTTGTTTTCTTGTGAACTTCAGGGAGAAGGAAGATCAGCCCCAAGATCAGACAATTAACACTGGCACCAAAAATTATTTGAATGATGAGCCTTCCTGGAAGTGATGAATGTAGAATGGCTTGCTAATGATTAATGCATATTTTGTATTAATAAATCATATTAATTGTTCTCTTCCTCTTTCCCTTTGCACTTTTTCTTTTCTCTCTGTATAAAATACACTCTATATGGGTCCAAAACAAAAAACACGTGTAAGAAGAGAGGATTATAACTGGGTCCAGACAACGTTTAAGGAGATTTAGACCAAAATCGTATCATCCTTATGAAACTACCAATCTGAATTAGGTAGGTGTCTGAGAATATTGCCATGGTTTACTAAAAGCTGGCTGTTTCCAACTACAGCTTTCTAACATGTGGCTTTCTGCCTTTTTACTGTTCCATGACATTGCATTATTTACAGTTAATTGCTACGGATATGACTCCTATATCCCAAGGGGGCATAGAGTGGAGGTAAATATGAAAAACTGACCTTTAAATTAAAAACATAAAATAAAATAGTGAAGATCAGCACATTTTCCAGATTATTTTTTTTTGTCTGAAACTGTAAAAAGATACAGGCTAACTGAAGCAGCTAGGCCAAAATGAGAAGAGGTACTTAGGAGCAGATGATGTAAAAAGTAATGTACACAATGTGATTTAAATCACTGTGCATTTTGGAGCCAGAGCAGAATTAGAAGAGATTTGAATAAAAAAAAAAATCTGAAGATCTATCTTCATCCAAGCCCTGAAACAGAGAAATACTTCAGCATGTCGTTGCCCCCCAACTTTTCAGGTTGGCATGTGAGAAAACCCTTGACATCAGCCTTTATTTTGGCAGGTGGCATCTGCTGGGCACTCAGCTGAAACTCACAGAGGCCCCAGGGACAGCCTGGGTGGCAAGGGAGGGTCAGGTAATTGCACCCTTAGCCTGCAGTGACCTTGGATTTGTTCCCCAGGGAAGTGATGCCCAGTGATCAAACTCTTCATTGGGCATGAGAGTCCCTGAAAAGCCCTGCCCTCTTCCCTCAGGTATTTTCATACAATCATGGAATGGTCAGGGTTGGAAGGGACCTTAAAGCTCATCCAGTTACAACCCCCTGCCAAAGGGACACCTCCCACTAGAGCAGGTTGCTCAGATGATTCTGAGGGTGGTTGTTGGGCAATGGGCACTTGTTTTGGTCCTTGAAAACTCTTTCCCTTGATTAACTACAATGAAAACACCCAAAAGACAATTTATACACCTGGTTTTCATCAGAAAACATTCCAGGGTACTGCAAAATATGCCCAGAATCTCACAAGCTGTTCCACGGGTGAAATTCTACAAGCTAAGATTCTTGCATTATTAAAAACCACTTAGCTGAAGAGGATGGTGCAGGATTAACTCTTCAGTCCACTCCAGACACTTCCAGATGCTTGGTTTTAGTTTAGTATCACATGGTCATTCCCAACCACCCCTGGGTTTCAGACCCAAAGTTGAACAGACTCTGGAAGCTGCAATGCTAAGAAAAGCAGACAGAAGCAGATTAGAATGGGCTGATTTGGAACATGCATACACCTTATTTTATTATTTTATTTTTATATTATTTTAATTTTAAATTTTAATTCTTTATATATTTAAATATTGTTTCATACTATATTTTATTTTATTTATTAATTACTTTTTTTATTGAAGAAAAGTGTTTTAGTGAAACATTTAGTCCAGGCCATGTTATAGGTTGGGGGGGAAGGGGGAGTGTGGTTGTTTGCTATCTCCAGCAACCCTGGGAATTTCTTGTTTCTCAAACAAAGCTTTTAAAGTAGGTAATTAATGGTAAAACAGATGAAAATAAGCAAACTGTCCATTTTCTAGGCAGCTGGAGTGTTAAAGGAAGACCCAGATTTGGAAGTTTAAGAGGAAAAATTTCAAAGGTTTATAAGAAGTCAGTGGAGAAAATGCCCAAATAATTTGCCATGTGTCTTTTAAACTCTTATTTTGCACCAGGAGTTTCCCATTTGAGGACTGGTGACAATTCTGATTAATCTTTGGCATTTGAGGAGTGTACGACTGGAGGTGACAAAAAGACATCCTCAGAAGGGTAAAGCCTTGTTTTATTTGTGGTGATTAAGTGGTTCTGGGTGCAGTAATGTAAATATTTCACTACCGCCTTTTGCCTGATGCCATCTCTTGGTAACACACCTGCCAAAATACCTCACTTAAGGGTGCTCAGGGTGGTCTTGTGTGTGTAGCAAAGTGTCTGATGATGTCTTGAGGCTGATGGAGAGTAGTGGGCTCTGTGTTTGTCCCTCATGAGAATTGTGTTTTCAGCACATTTATGAGGTTTTGACACTATGGTGAAGATCACTTATTATCCAGAAGAAGGAGCAATGTAGACTCTATTAATACATATTTTTTCTTACTATTTTTCTTTGGTAACTCTAAAGTAAACCTTCAGGTTCTTTGAGTTCCTATAAAATATATCTAATTAATTTGTGTGCTTAATCTTCCAGTATGCTTTGGGGTTGTTTTTTCTACTATCAAAATAAGCATTATTTTCAATGTATTCTAGGAAAGAGATCAGCACCCTGAATTATTTGTTGCAAATAAATTATACAGTAAACAACCTACTTTCTGTTGTTTGTAAGCCTGTGTCACTGACCATGTTTGTTTTAAGCATTAGGTGCATCTATTTTGGTCTATGGATTATTCATGATAGGTTCATTTCAGCTAGACAAGGCTTGTGATGTATAATGGATTATCCAGTTCATGTTTGGGTTCCTCTTCCCTGTTTCCTTATCAGGTCACCGAAGCTTTTTCTGAAGAAAGAGTAATGTTTAAAATTAGTGAAATCATCAGAATCCAAAAGTATTTTGCAAATGACCTGGCAATTATCTGCATACAATGAATAATACAATTCAGTGAAAAATATCAGAGTTCACTCATGACTTAATTCTGAATTAGTTCACTGTTTGACCAGCTCTACTTTTCTCCAGCTAGGATGGGATGCAGGCTGATCCTTCCCTTCCTCCCTGTGGCTGTATGTGGGTCTGACTCCACTGATGTTGACAGAATTCTAACTCCCATGTAGAGATGGAAATGATCCTAGAATCCTAGAGATGTCTGGGTTGAAGGGAGCTCCAGAGCTCATCCAGTCCAAACCCTGCTGAGAGCAGGGCCATCTGCAACTAGAGCAGGGTGCTCAGAGCCTCCTCAAGCCCCACCTGGAATGTCTCCAGGGATGGGGCCTCCACCACCTCCCTGGGCAACCTGTGCCAGTGTCCACCACTCTGCTGGGAAAGAACTTCTTCCTTAGTTCTCATCTCAATCCACTCCTTTCTCATTTAAACCACTGCCCCTTGTGCTTTCACTGCAGGCCTTTGGAAACAGCCCCTCTCCAGGCTTTGGATCAGCTCCCTTCAGGCACTGGAAGGTGCTCTAAGTCTCCTGGAGCCTTCTCTTCTCCAGGCTGAGCAATCCCAGCTCCCTCAGTGAGGAGAGAGCCTTGCTCCCTGCATCCAGCTGTCAAACAATGTGATCAGGCTCTGTTCTGGGTGTTGTGTTTATGCTGCTCTGGTGCAGGAGTGCCCGTTGAGATTGGCTCAGATCTTACCCTAATATCCCAGTGCTGCCCCAGAGCTCGATTAAGTAGATCTGTATGCAATGTTAATTTAAAAGACCAAGAACAGACATTCCAAGTGGTTTTGGTCTGTGAGGTGCTGCTGCTGCTGAACTGGAGCGGTGACGTGGCACGTGCACAACCCACTGGATTCTATTTGAATCTCTGGTTAACGCTTGAGATTTGGAAGAGTTTGAAGTTGTCTACTTTCTTGCCAATTACTCCACCAGGCTGAGATCTGAGAGAGCTTCTTGACAAGTAAACTGTGAGCAGTGGTTATATGAGAAGTGCCTGTCATAAAAAATCATAAAGATATTGGCTCAGTGGTCAGAAAACAAACCCGTTTCCTGGGAGTTTAGCAACTCTGTCATGAATTCTCTCAGTTTCTTTAACACAGTTTTCAAAGGTGTGTTTTTTGTTAATACTGTGTATGGTAAGTGCTACAATTTTCCTGACAGCTTGGGGAAGAAGTGATGAACACAGTGAATAAGCTCCATCAAACAGGGCCAGGAATGATAACTGTTCCAGTAATGTCAGCTCATCTTAATAGTGCATTCTTTGGCACTGTACCTTTGTGACAGTTCAGAGCTTGCTTTCCCTCTATCCCTTCCTTTTCCATAACCATCCCCCCCAGATAAAAAATAAATTGAAAAGTCACGTTGTCACACTCTGTCACATTTCTGGATTCCCATTGGTAAAATCCAAAGGAATAGCAGGACCCCTGAGGTATGGGAGAGATTATAAAGTGTTTCTCAAGTTTGTTCCCTGACAAAGCTTCATCTTTGAGAGATTTGCAATAGATCTACTTTTTTTTTTCTTTTTTTTTAAACTTTTATTCATTGTTTTTTTGGCAAGTGACTTGTTTTCCAGTGAAAGCTGTTGCCTTTACTGTAAATGACCATTCAGAACTTTGAGCACAGCAAGAATAATGTTTCTGTTTGGCTAGAAGACGTGAGCTTAGGGATAATCTCCTA
Source organism: Ceyx cyanopectus (assembly GCA_013401355.1). Taxonomy (NCBI): domain Eukaryota; kingdom Metazoa; phylum Chordata; class Aves; order Coraciiformes; family Alcedinidae; genus Ceyx; species Ceyx cyanopectus. The sequence goes on from VYZU01066453.1 coordinate 11,382, forward strand.
CCTCTCCTCGTACAAAGAGATCTGTTAACGAGCCAGCACATTACTCAGATGCTGGCAGCAGAGAGCCTGCATTTTAGAATGAGAGTTAACTTAAAAAATATCCATCAACTTGATCATATGTCTGATGACTTGTACCTTCCTGCAAATAAAAGCCCAATTTGCTAGGTGCTGAAGACTTAGTTCTTTTAACATGGTTTGTTCTGAAGCTTCAATAGATGTCGTGTTATTCTTAAACACAAAAAGCTATTACAGATCCCCTGTGGTAAATTCACTATTGGTAGGGAGGAAAAACTGTTTTGTTCTGTCTTTCATGAACTAAAATAGAATTATTTTATCTACCAGATGAACTAAGTCTGGAGGCCTGGATATTAGCAGAATCAAGTATGATCTCAGCCTAGCTCTTTACTGCTTATTTTCTTCTGTGTGTGGGGCAGGGATATGATATCAAACCAAAGAAACTTTCCAGACCCTCCTAGCTCTGAGCTAATGTCACTTTCTAGTTTTCAAGTGCTGAGGCTGAGCTGTCCCGAGGTCCCTGTCAGTGCAGGGAGCTATTTAAATAAATGCATCTCTTTGTTCAGGCAAGTCACAGAGCAGCAGCAGCTTGCACAGTCTGGCATGTGTTTCAGAAGCAGGCTCTGTTTGAGTCGTACTCACAGTTGCACATGAGCATCCCTTCTCTGTCCCTGCTGGCTGGGAGATGGAGAGAAGGAAGTCTGAGGGAGTTAGTGGTTGTCGTGTGGAATTTGGGGAAAACTTCTAAATGAACTATCTTCATTTTTGCTATTTTTCCTAATGGATATTGTATTCCACATACATTGCCCAGCTCAGTTGCAATGGATTCCTTGCAAGCAAGGAATGTTTTCCTTTTGTCAGGAGCCACATTAGGGACAGAAGAGTCATGGAGGGATCCTTGTGGAAGGAGATGGTTTAGCCACCATTCCTCTGCTCCCATTCTGAGTATGACCATGCACAGGGCTGTAGCTGTGCAGGGGATGTGCTGCTCTGGAAAGGAGTAAATTCTCATTTTCAGAGAAGGTGCTGAATGAGATGGTGCTCTCATGAAGGGATTGGGGTGGTGATCCAGGCAAGGCTGCAAGCAGCAGTCTCAGAAATCATGAAGTCACTTTGCTGTTAATGTGCAGCTTTTTCTTCACAGGTTACCCCATCACCTCTTAGTAGGAAGATAAAGACAGAAGTGCTTCTCTAACTGAAAATCAGGTTCCTCTTGCCCTGCCTCAGGGCTGTAGGTAGCATGACTGTGTAGCAGAGGTTCTGCCACCCCAGGAAGAGATTCAGCATCTGCTGCCAGAGAGAGTCCAGACTTCCACTGACAATTCAAATGGATCTTCTGGTTGGAGAACCTCCCAACCCAGCTGAAAAGCCTTCTTTTGTCTGAGCTGAAGTCCTGTTCTCTTTGAATAGGTCTGTTCTCTGACTGCTACAAAGTCATTGCTGCTTTGGCATCATTCCTGATGTTTTTATGATCCTCATTTTAATGTACTGCATATTTTTCATTTTGGGACAGTGCTCAAAAATTTGCCTATAAATGCCACTTCAGCTGGGTGAATGCTGCTTTTTATCACCACTCTGCTAAAGGCATTGCTGTTGTTTTCCCAGACCACTGCTTTGATTTGTTGATGTTGAAGCCAATTTCGGCACAGGCACAACGAGTTAATGTTTGTCCTGCTTGTTTGTGTAGAGATTGTAGCTCAGTGACCAACCTGTAGCAGGCAACAGAATGCAGCCACTTTAGGAGATACACATAAAGACCTGCACGTGTTTTCTGAGAGGGAAATTTTGGGGCCAGAGGGAGGCAAGATGGGAAGGAGAAAAAAAACCACCTCTGGATATTGTCTGATGAAATACATCAGAACAGGAGAAATGCTGACTCTCCCCTTTCCTGCACTACACCATTTTTCTATGAGCAGCTTCTTGCTGTATGGGAAAGGCCTCTTTGTTTCAAGGTGCCTAGATGAGGAGTGGACAGGCTGGGACAGCCCAGGAACCTCAGGGAGGGGTTGATGGGTAGGAGGCAGTGCTGTGAACAGGGTAGCACTGAACCATCACTGTGATTTCTGCTTTTCCAGAAGGAAATTAAATTGCAACAGCCTCCTCTTTGGTCCTTTTAATTTCATCCCCTTTCTGGATCAGATGTACTGAACCTTGGGGGAATGGAGACTCCCCTCAGTTAGATGTTTGTGTGGGTAGCACAAGAGAGTCAGTCCCCTCACTTCCCCATGGGACCCTGTCAGTGAGATTAGGAACAGCAAGGCTGGTCCCTGACAGCTTTAGCCCATCTTGAGGTTGTCTTCAACCCTGGGGGCCGTTGAGATTTTCTTTACAAGCTTCTGTATAAAAAGCCTCACCACAAAAATTCCTCTTTGTTTTTTAAACTAGCTTGAGCAGATATTTTAATTAAAAACTACCAGTGGCAGTACATAGCAGGGCACTGGAAACCCTTTCTCTGTGGCAGTTTCTCAGCACAAATGCTTCTGTGTGGTTATGGTCACATGTTTGATTGACTTGGTTCCCAAGCTGATGTTCACAGTACTGTATTCATCTTGTTCAGATGACTGTGACATGCTGCCTGAATGCACTGTTGCTGACAGGGAATGTGAGGAGAACCAGACAGTTGACAGCATCTCCATTTTTCAGAGCTGATGTAGGATGATCTGTCACATGATGCAAGGCCACAGCCTGTCATTTATACAGCTACAGCTGTAATGTGGGTAAAATGAGCAGAAATGACAGAGAACTGATGTGGGGGGAAACTATTTATGCCCATCTCCTCTCACAAAATTGCACGAGCATTATTTTATTTGCACAATTGCTATATTGATCTCAGGTATGGATTTACTATGGGTTGGAAAAGCACTGGCAGCCCATCCATGCCTGCTGTCAGGGTAAGGTGTCTGCCCAGGATGGGTGTCAGAGATCCTTTGAGCTGGTTCCATGATGGCTGTTAGGAAGCCTTGCTCATTGTTGCTTGGAGTGCAGAAGGAATGGCAGCCAGAACCTTGGGACATTCAAAAAGTTGCTTTATCTTGAGCTAAATAACAATACTCTCAAGAGTAGCCAAGCTCTCGAGCTGGGAGCTGTAACAGCCTTGTGTATTTTGTAGGAGGTGCAGAGGAAAGACACCCCTAAGGATGGATTCAGTGCTGCCATTCAGCACCTAAAATGCATCAAGGAACCTTTTCTGCCAGAGATGATTGAAGAAGCATTCATCTCACCCTCCAGGTCAGGCAGCCTGTGGTCTCTATAGATACTGGGGAGACAAGTGGAGGAACAGGTAACTTGTCTGCAGTCCTTTTACCTCCGTTTTCCCCTGTGCAGTGATCAATGTGTTCCTGGTTTGGGTGGTCTTCCCTGTAGTTTGGGAATGGTTGTTGTAGCACTGGACTGTTCAGAGCTGTGTAAGGCAATGCAGCAGCATCCTAAGGGCAGCATTCAGAAATGCATCTTCTCTTGCTGTCTGCCTGTCCCCCCCCCCCCATTCCCATGTGTCCCAACATGGGAGGTGGGACACAGTGGTAGAGGGCTGAGGCATGAACTGTGCTGTCCCATTCTGTGCACTAGGAGTCATGAGCCTGAGTTGTGAGTCCTAGTTGCCTCCCTACTTGACTTTTTCTCTGTGCTGTGCATAATAAATTGCTGATGGCCTGAACATGAAGGGAACATGATGTGCACTGCCTACCATGCTGGGGTTTTAGGTGAGCATAAGGCTCCTTTCCATTCCCCTCATTCTCTGTTCACCTTCTCAGAAGCAAAGGGAGAGTCAGTGCCTCGGCTCCCTCCTCTCTGGTTATGAGGGTCACCCTTGCACAGGGCTGGGAGTAAGGAACAACATTCTTGTGCATCCTTAAAGTCTTGGTTGTCTCTGTAAATGGTATTCTTGTGCCTAACTTGGGTTAAAAAGAAAGCCCCATGATGTGTGTGATACTTCTGTGACAAATGTTTCATTTTTCTTAGTATCATATACTTCTGTTGAGATGACTGGGGCACCACACTTGACAATGATGAATTATTTACAGCAGACCAACAACCATTTATCCTGTGGTACCATCTGCCATAAAGATCACATTTTGTCTTAGCAGTTTCCTCCCTTTGTTATTCTTTTCAACAGCATTTGAAGATGTGGAAGCAGTGAGGAATGGATAACCACCTCTGGGCCATGGATTCAGAGCTATGTTCAGATGCTCCTGGACAACAGTGTTAAAGGTTAAATGCTCTTGGCATTTGATGGGAAAAACTCTAGCAAAGGTGAAGTGAATGATGCAAGCCTAGCATGAGCTTTAACTGTTTAGGATGTTTCCCATGTGCATCCTTTGCTGGTCTCCTTGGTATAAGGGTCATGTTGTGGGCAAGGAGGAGGTGTGACTAGAGCAGAACTGGCAGATGGTCCCTTGAAGGTCGTTTCTTGTTGCTATCTCCTGTAGTGATGCCATATGCTATGCAGGGGGATGTTTCCTTCCTCTTCATGGAGTGTAAACTCATCAAAACAGTAAGTGCAGCATGCCATCAAATCTCAGCTTTTGAAGTTTCTGATCAGATCTGTGGCCTTAAGACTTTTTTTTTTTTTAATATGTTATCAAAGAGTAGATGGAATTGAGTTTCTTGGAAAAGAAATGTAAAAACATCTGTCCACGAAGAAGGTGGAGGATTTCTCTTTGGTGATTTAACTTCTTCCTCTTGGAATTCTCTCTGCCTGTAAGATATTTATTTTTTAAAGCTTTTGTTGTTGTTCACCCCTAAGATCTTTCCTTGTAACCTGTGAATGTCCAGAGCATGACCAGTGCTACAGAAGAGATTTGGGGGAACTGAATGCCACTGCTGCCTCTGCAATCATAGTTGCTCCTCTTAGCTCTTGCCAAGTATTTCCACCAGAAACCACCTGAATCAAATGCCCATGAGAGCTGGGGGTAAGCAGTGTATCAGAACCGTGTCTTGAACACTGTTGCTGAGCTGCCTGTGCAAATTTTGCTCCATGTCATAGTGGAGTCCAATGGTGAAATCACATGAAAAACATTGCAGCCATTACTCTGTAGAATGCATGACCTTTAGATACTGTGTTGTGTGTTTGGGTTGGTTGGTTGGGGGTGGGGTTTGTTGTGTTTTGGTTTGCGTGGGATTTTTGTTGTTGTGTTTGTTTTGTTGGTTGGTTTTGATTTTGATTTTTGTTTTTATTTTTTTTTCTATTCTTGTTTTTCTTTTTGTCCATTGTGATTAAGAAGACTGAGAGGAGGTTGTTATCCTGAAAGAACAAAGGCAGGAATCTCTGAGTTACAGAGGTTCAAAACTCGGAGTAGTTTTTCAAGCACTCTTGTTATGGAAGTAGAAGGAAAACAGTGTAAAGCAGCAGAGCAGGATGTGTTTGCCCATTCAGAATCACTGGAGCCCCTTCAGAGTGGGTTTGACAGCTTGAGCATTACTCCATCTCACACCACTGTCAGTGGTGGTTGGCATCCCTTGTCTCCAGTGCTGGCTGTCACCTGGCTATAAGAACTATAGAACAAGAACTATAACCAGGAACTTGACAACTCTTTCATGAAGTGATTCCATCCACTTTCCCCAGGCTAAGGTAAAGATCCAAGAGTTTCTCATAGCCAGACTACCAAGGCTCAAGGTGCTACAGCTTTTCTTTGGTTTAGTCTTTTGCTCTTTAGGGCTCATCGACGTTTCTCTGCCATCCTGATTACAATCTGCAGCTAAAGCTGTTCTTGGAACACAGAATTCCATGGGCTGTATAGCCTATAGGTGGGATTGAGACTGCAAAGGCTGCACATGAAGTTAAGAAATCAGCTTTTAATATGGTGATGTCTGGTGCTACTGTTTAAAGTTGTAATATTTACCTGAGGGTCGTAATTGAACACTGTCTGTACAGTTATGTGACTTTTCTTAACACTAGATATTTATAATTAACTTTTTTTTTTGGTGTAAATATTGATCTAGTGATGGATATTATGGTATTAGGTGTAGATAAGGTGTTTGAGATGTGGTTTAGCAATGGACTTGGTGGAGTTGGGTTAATGGCTGGACTCCATGATCTTAGAGGTCTTTTCCAACTTAAACGTTATGATTCTGTATAATCTCATTTTGCCTAATTACTAACAGATAACCTTGTTAAATACCTACGTTCTTAGGGTAGAGGGTGGTGGTTGTGTATTTAACAAACTATGTGGCTTATGGTGCTGAATTGACCCTTTTCTTATCAGCCTTTCCTTGTTTGTATGCTAAAAATCACATCCAGGGTTCATGCAGCTTCCTTGGTCACTTTTGCCTCTGTGGCAGGGCAATGCTTTTGTACCTTGATAAGATCAGACATGTAGAAACCACAAAGATTAAAAGAAAACAATGGTCAGATTAAATTCTGCTGGTTGTCTTTGACCTTGAAAGGTGATTATCAAGCAAATTCAGGTCGATGCAATGTGCAAAAACATAGAAGGTGTGGAAATTCAGAAATCACAGTCTGACTGATGTTTATTAAATTTTCCCATGCTGGAATGGCAATTTGAAGGGGTGATGTGCTTTAATTCCTGACTCCAGATGCAGGAGGGAAGGATCCCAGTGTGCATCAGCATTGCCTGCTCACTGGCTTCCTGGGACTCCAACACTCCTTCCATAGACAGAGTCATTTTGATTTTTGGTAATGAATCCAGTTCTGAAAGAGGAGGAGAGAGGGGGAAAGGTAATCAGGATAATTTTTCAGGAAGCAAGATGAATAAGATGAGATTGGTAAGTGAATGCTGTCGTCACAATGATTGGATTTCAGGAAGCAAGGTAAACTAGCTCAAGTGTGCAGTAGCACCATAGTGCTGGATTCGTGTAGTGTGTCCTGTGGGATGCTTCAGTTAGTAGTGGCAAAAAGCCAAAAGCCACACTGTAAAATGCCCTTTTCCAGTTTCTTCCTAACCCAGGTGAGCCTTTTCCTTGTCTGTTGTGAATGTGGATAGTGAATAGGTTTGCATATTTAGCTGCTGAAGTTAGGTGTGAGTTTAATTACTATTTCTTATGGGCTGATTCAGTGCTCTATGATTTTGTTGCACTGTTTTTTTCAAGGGGTACTGGGTGTAGAAGTCAGAGGAAGATCAGGAAGATTGTGTGTAAAAAACAGCATCATCAGTCTCCTGTTACGTACCAACTTCATCTCATCCCATGGGGTGCAGGAAGAATTTATAGAGCTGGTATAAGAGCAATGCCAACATGGATCACATGTATGTGATGACTGCTGCTGGCATAGGCTGTGGCAACTGGGTAATGTCACATGTCACTAGTGCACAATAGGAACAACTAATTTAGTCAAAAGAATCAGCAGCAAGATTATTTTACTTCTTTTTTTTTTTCTTCCTGAGATGACAGAAGAGAGCTTACCTGGGTTGGTATTTGGCTAGTACACTGGAGTTGATGTGTTAACTTCTGGACCAAAAATTACTGCTGGATATTTTCATTTCATTGGTCAGACCTTTGATAACTCATCTAAAAAGTGAGATCTGTGTCAGTACAGCATTTACTTCTGACATGGCTTACTTTGTGGTGGTTTTGCTGAAGGGAAAAATGATCTTTCTATGAAGGAAATATGCTATGGCCTGGCCTCCCTCTCCTTAGGGAACAAAGTTGTAGCCAATAGCTGAAGATATGTTGCTTGAGCTTTCCTTTGGTTTCAGAAAGTTTGTTATTTGTTGGAGGCAACTGGCTGTGTTTCATTTGGCTGAGAAGGTTGTGAGTAGTAGAACTGGTGTGGGATAGGCTGGTGGTGGTGAAGGATGTTAGAGAGATGCAGAACACCCAGGTACAAAGCCCTGTGCATGAGACAGGTGCTGAAAGCTGGGGAGATGTGATCCATCTTCAGCAGCAACACTGCTCCCCTGAGCACGCTGGTAGAGCATCCCTGAGTGTCAAGGCCACCTGTAGAGCCTGCTCCTTCAGCCCACCTCCCAGAGCAGCCAGCCTCTTCAGGAAGGGAAGGGCTTTGTGTNTTGTGTATTTAACAAACTATGTGGCTTATGGTGCTGAATTGACCCTTTTCTTATCAGCCTTTCCTTGTTTGTATGCTAAAAAGCACATCCAGGGTTCATGCAGCTTCCTTGGTCACTTTTGCCTCTGTGGCAGGGCAATGCTTTTGTACCTTGATAAGATCAGACATGTAGAAACCACAAAGATTAAAAGAAAACAATGGTCAGATTAAATTCTGCTGGTTGTCTTTGACCTTGAAAGGTGATTATCAAGCAAATTCAGGTCGATGCAATGTGCAAAAACATAGAAGGTGTGGAAATTCAGAAATCACAGTCTGACTGATGTTTATTAAATTTTCCCATGCTGGAATGGCAATTTGAAGGGGTGATGTGCTTTAATTCCTGACTCCAGATGCAGGAGGGAAGGATCCCAGTGTGCATCAGCATTGCCTGCTCACTGGCTTCCTGGGACTCCAACACTCCTTCCATAGACAGAGTCATTTTGATTTTTGGTAATGAATCCAGTTCTGAAAGAGGAGGAGAGAGGGGGAAAGGTAATCAGGATAATTTTTCAGGAAGCAAGATGAATAAGATGAGATTGGTAAGTGAATGCTGTCGTCACAATGATTGGATTTCAGGAAGCAAGGTAAACTAGCTCAAGTGTGCAGTAGCACCATAGTGCTGGATTCGTGTAGTGTGTCCTGTGGGATGCTTCAGTTAGTAGTGGCAAAAAGCCAAAAGCCACACTGTAAAATGCCCTTTTCCAGTTTCTTCCTAACCCAGGTGAGCCTTTTCCTTGTCTGTTGTGAATGTGGATAGTGAATAGGTTTGCATATTTAGCTGCTGAAGTTAGGTGTGAGTTTAATTACTATTTCTTATGGGCTGATTCAGTGCTCTATGATTTTGTTGCACTGTTTTTTTCAAGGGGTACTGGGTGTAGAAGTCAGAGGAAGATCAGGAAGATTGTGTGTAAAAAACAGCATCATCAGTCTCCTGTTACGTACCAACTTCATCTCATCCCATGGGGTGCAGGAAGAATTTATAGAGCTGGTATAAGAGCAATGCCAACATGGATCACATGTATGTGATGACTGCTGCTGGCATAGGCTGTGGCAACTGGGTAATGTCACATGTCACTAGTGCACAATAGGAACAACTAATTTAGTCAAAAGAATCAGCAGCAAGATTATTTTACTTCTTTTTTTTTTTCTTCCTGAGATGACAGAAGAGAGCTTACCTGGGTTGGTATTTGGCTAGTACACTGGAGTTGATGTGTTAACTTCTGGACCAAAAATTACTGCTGGATATTTTCATTTCATTGGTCAGACCTTTGATAACTCATCTAAAAAGTGAGATCTGTGTCAGTACAGCATTTACTTCTGACATGGCTTACTTTGTGGTGGTTTTGCTGAAGGGAAAAATGATCTTTCTATGAAGGAAATATGCTATGGCCTGGCCTCCCTCTCCTTAGGGAACAAAGTTGTAGCCAATAGCTGAAGATATGTTGCTTGAGCTTTCCTTTGGTTTCAGAAAGTTTGTTATTTGTTGGAGGCAACTGGCTGTGTTTCATTTGGCTGAGAAGGTTGTGAGTAGTAGAACTGGTGTGGGATAGGCTGGTGGTGGTGAAGGATGTTAGAGAGATGCAGAACACCCAGGTACAAAGCCCTGTGCATGAGACAGGTGCTGAAAGCTGGGGAGATGTGATCCATCTTCAGCAGCAACACTGCTCCCCTGAGCACGCTGGTAGAGCATCCCTGAGTGTCAAGGCCACCTGTAGAGCCTGCTCCTTCAGCCCACCTCCCAGAGCAGCCAGCCTCTTCAGGAAGGGAAGGGCTTTGTGTTAATGGGAGTGTATGACAATGTAATGTGACTTTTGGAAGCATTACAGCAAGTTCTGAATGATATATGAAATGAAAAATCCCTGCCTGGTGCAGGGAGAGCATGTACAGTGCTGGATGATGCACTGCCAACAGTTTTAACAAGGGGCTCCTTCACAGATTTTCCACCTCAATCAGCAATGCAGTTGACATCCCCAGAGCAAAATCTCTCCTCTACATTTTTTTTCTCTGTACGAGCAAAGAAGAATTCTTCAGCTTTATGGCTTACCCACTGCCTAAAATACTCATTCAATAATCTTTCTCTGCCTCCAGTTGTGACAGTCTCTATAGGAAAACATCCTCTCCCCATAATTCATTCAGGTTCTTTCAGGTATTTTTTACTGGCAATTTATTCTCTATACACTGGGAGGGTGGGGCAGGAAAATCTTGATTGCCTATCTAGTCAGTGATGTATGACAGTTGCTGGTCAAGGCTGATGCAGAAACTAGTGAGGAAGTAAGTAATAAGGCCAGGTAAAGAGTGCTCACCTGGATTAATCTCTCTGTTCCAACAAAACAGTGTTTATTTTTAGTATTGTCAAGCCCTAGCTAGTGTATACTGGAATGGAGACTGGATTAAGTCTCATTTTGGAAGGCAGTGGCTCACTGAAGAACTTAGGTGGCATTACAGGTAATTTCCTTAACTTAATTTCTTGCTGCTGTTCTGTGGTAAAAAAGAGCTGGTGTGATACGTGACAAAGAAACAATACTGTTCGTAAGCTGCCTCCTAGGATGATGTGTCCTATTCTGCCCCAGCTGGGCTATAAAATGAGTTAAACACTGAAAAACAAACATTAGGATGGAGGGACTTGAAGACTTGAGAGTATTCAGCTAATTTATGGCTGAGAGACCCCTCTGAAGATGCAGCAGAGGCTTTTCCACCTGGCTGACAGAAGCTAATTCAAACTGGAGGTAAGAAGCTGTTGGAGATGAGAGTGTCCCCCTCTGAGGAGGAAACAGGGAGTTGTGATCATTTAGATAAGCCTGAGCTGGAGCACAGAGTGCCTGTGCATCTGGCCTTGCTCATCCCTTTCCTTCAGGGAACAGCACTGCACTCCAGAGCTCATAGCCAGCAGCTCCACAGTAAGACAATAACCAGCCCCGAGTGTCCCAGCTCAGGTTTTCAGTGAGCTGTCTGAGGACCATCAGGGCAGATTTCTTTTCATCTCCTCCCTGGCTCAGTGCACAAAGATGTCTGTGTGCTGCTTCTTTTCATTGTTATTAATTGCTTTCCCTGCAGCATTAGGAGATTGGCCACAACAGGAGATCTCCTGGTAGGTGGTATAGAGGGTGATTACGGGTTGCCTTAGCTGGTTTGGGAGGGAATTTTCCCTGGGTCAGGTTGGCAGGCTCTGTGGATCTTTCACCTCATATAGCATGAGGTGTGGTTCGTCTGCTAGGATCATTTGTGTACATCTCACATGATTAATTCCTTGCCATTGCACGGCTTCCTCGGGCCTTGCCAACCCTGTGTCTGGGGCAGAGTTTTCTAAGCACAGAAGTGTTTTTTTCCCTTGCTGAAGTCTTTGGACATCAACTAGGATGTTTTGATTGAAGTTAATGGTCTCTGGATAGGTAGTAGGTGCATCTGGGATCCTTTAGGGCTTTGATTTTTAGGGAATGATATCTCTGTGCTGTCTGGTGAAGGCTGAGGTGGTTATTTAGAAAAGCGTGCTCTTTTGTTCTGAGAAATGGCCTGGCTCTCTCAGAGAACTGCTCCTGGCAGCCTGAGAAAAGCTTAATTGGTATGGAGCAGAAGTCCAGCTAGCTTTAGTGTAATTGCTGAGTGCAGTCAACAAATACAGTTCAGATCCTGTATTTCCATGTGTGAAAACATGCAGTTCTATAGATTGGTCTCCACTAGGTATCTGTACTGTCTGAAAGGATAACCCCTTCAAATTGGCTTTCTGGCTCTGGGCAGAAACAACCAGTAGGCAGAGAAGATAACTCAGAGTGGTGCTTTTAAAGTAGCTAGATAGCCAATGAGCTCCTGTCCTGCTGTGTGCTGCTGCTACAGGAGGATTATTACTACAGGGACTTGTCAATGTCAATAAAATCAAGAAGTTATTCCTGAGTTTGGATCCATTTTCAAAAGCATACAGTATAGCCCTTAACTCCATCTACAGCAAAATAACAAAGCCTGTCTTCAAAATACGGGCTTTGCAGCCTCGGAGGCCCTGTGCTATACATGGCACAGCACCTGACCTGCTCTTTCCATTAGGCAGGTTATTTGTGAGTGATTGTGTGCATGATGTTAATGGTGGAATATGCATTTTAAGGAACATTCCGTTTTGCTGGAACTGGAATTTGACCGTGCAGGCACCACCCAGGTGTGCAAAGGTGAAGGTGTGTGTGAAATGCTGAGCTGAAATTCTGCCTTTCACAGAAGGTGGAGCAGCACAACAGAAAGAGCCATCACAAGCAGCAGGGTTTGATTGTTGTCTTTTGTTTCCCGACCAGAGAGATCTGTGTTTTTTTTGGTGAAATGGCCTTTGCAGGAGTGCAGTGAGCAAGGGGGATCCACCCTGGGCATACCAGGGGGAGCTGTGCCAGTTGCATCCTGTGGAGGAGGAAACAGCAGCAGTGGTGTGTGTTGAAATGCTGCCTGCTGCCCTACATCATTCTTCTTTGCACCCTAAACGACAAACTTTGAGATCAAAATAATTGGAAAAAAAAAATAGGAATACTCAATTTCTGTGCTGAGTTGTCCTTAAAAATTTGAGTGAGTCATTTAGATAACATTCACAATACCAGCAGCTCCAGGGCACTTCAGAGAATACGTTTCAGCACAGAGACGTTTTAAGGAAAAAATTGTAATGTTCTAAATGGAATTAAAGGAGGAAAACCGTGTCATACAGAGATGAAATAGAAATCAGTGCTCTAGGCCCACTCCATGAAAAATGTATGCACTTTTTTAAAAGCCTTTTTTCTTCTGCAATGGTTTCATTTCTGTAGAAACCAGTGGTTGGCTGTGGGTTGTTCTTGATGTTGGGTTTGGGTTTTTACCTCCTAGTGCATTCTCCTAGAATGTGCTTTTGCCACTCAGTAAACTCTTCTTTCCACTAAATGTCTGTCTCTGTATTAAGCCCCCGAGGAACTGTACAAGCCAAAGGCAGATGGAAACAATAGGTATTCCGTGTTCAAACCTACAACCTACAGAAAGTTCATTTGTCAAAAGTCTGAGGAACATTTCCAAGGAGGCTGCTTCATAAACAACATCCACATGGGGCAGATCTGACTTGTGCTTCTGCTTTTCATGCACACATTCCATAAGAATTTAATAGGCTGTTTACTCTTCAATTAACAGTTAAAGCAACATTTACAGAATCTTGTTCCAAATCCCAGTCTCACTTCTTCTCTCCTTTCCAACTCACCCTACTTCTTAAATCTCCTCATCTTTTACATGCCCCAACCTCTTGCCTTGTTTTGCAGAAGCCTTATCCTAACCCCTCTGTTAACCCCACCCTCAGACTTTTTTGAACTGTATTTTTCTGAGACTTTTTTTTTTTTACTCTATTTTTGTACCTGTTGGAGTTGTGCTTCTTCATTGCCAGGTATGCAGACTCCACCACAGTGCCCATCTTTGTGATATCAATCATTAAGGCCAGTGTAGTAGTGTTGAAAGTCAACCTAACCTTCTGACTCATGCCTGGAAGACAAAAGTTGCTCTGGTTGGTACTATCTGGCAGACAGCATACTTGCTTTTTAATGCTCTAATTACCTGTGGTAAATGTTTGCCTTCATTCCTTGGCTTTGAAGTAATGAAATAGTTTTAGTGTGATTAAGGTGCTGATTCTGGAAAGTTGTGAAATCACCATGGATTTCAACACCTTCTCTGATCAGAACCCAGATTAGTGGCAAGGAAACATGGCAGGCTTTGTCAATACCTGGACACTGCATCCTTGATTCTGAGCTTGTTCTGGTGTAATCCAGAATTGAGACCAGCAGAGATGAAGAGCCATCAGCCAGCCACTCACAGATCATACACAGGATACATGCTCTTATACCAGCCACAGATATGCACATTCTACCCAAACTGAATATATGGACTGTCAAAATAGGCAGCTGATTCACAGTGCTCTAGCTTCTGCATTAGGCCAATTTTAATTTACCTAGGACACAAATCCTGTTTCTGATGTTTAAAATCCCACGTAGTAGTTTCTGGTGCCCGAGGAAAATGCTTCAGTGGTGTCATTGGAAAATTAAACACCCACAAATGCAGGGTTCAGTTTTGTTCTCTAGTTAACCAATGGCCACTTAAAAGTATAAAATAATGGAAGATGACTTGAAAGCAGAGGTGTATAGGAGATTATCCACAGAAATATGGATAACCAGCTCTTAGCCTGTGACTGGATGTCAAAAGCATTGGAAATACAGATGCAGAAGAGTGAAAACCACTCTATGACAATTAGCTTCATAATTTCCTCCCAAGTGACATCAGATTCCTCTGAACAAGCCAGCTCCTGGCTGGTGTGGCTCGGGCACAACATGGATCACCTCCTTGCAGGGGTATGAATGAGCATGTGGGCAATGGCACCTTGGCAGCTTTGGGTCAGGTTTCTCCAGGGGAAGCACTTGCCTTGGGACACTAAGGACTTTTTGCCTGCTAGGACTGTGGAAGCTGCAAGTGTTGAGAGGCTTGACCAGTACAAGAAGTTACAGCCTGATCTTCCTTGTATTGTTGGGCTGGAGCACAGGGCAGATACGGTCTTCAAATGGATCTGAGTCTCCTGGTAGCAGCATCTGAGTGTGGTTCTGGCTAACACAGGGGGTTTTCACCTCCCAGGCTTTGCTCCATCTGCAGGATCCTGGGACTGTCAATGTGTTTCATTGCCCTCTGGTGGCGTGTCCACCCGAGTATGAGGCTGTTGCTGTTACTGGTTGCAGGAGGACATGGTGCTGCTTGTCTGGGAGAAGCAGGTTCTACAGCAAAAAGAGAGATCAGGTAGGTATCAGTCAGGGCCTTATGCTGCAAGAGCTGCTGGCTGCTGTTGCTTTAGTTTATTGTAAAACAAAAGCAGTGGGCCAAGGTCTGCTGTCAGTTATCCCATCTAAATCCCGAGGCTTCCTGGAGCAATATTAATCACTGGATTTCTATCTGTGCAAAGCAGTTGGAAAGTGTCTTGCAGGGACAGGGCAACCTTTAAGCTACCCAAATTTTAATCTGTGGTAAAGTTATGAGTGCACGTGGGCAGCCTCCTAGGGGAAAAAAATCTCTTTTATTCTTGCAAGAAATGCTTCCCAGGAGAAAGATACTGTGAAAGGGAGTGACAGCTTTGGAATCAGATGCTTTCGGTTTTGCTCATGTTTGTTGACTTCAGTGGCTGTCTGCATATATGTTGATGATCATTTGCATGTCTGTGGTAATTTTATAGATGGGGGAGAAGTCCAATCTATTCAGCAGTGCTCTTCCAGGAATAGGTCTTTACAAGTCGTGGCAACAGCCATGGTGGGAAGTGAGCCAGAGAAGCAATGCTTTTGCCATTTATGCTGGAAGAGTTTTGACTCCACAAGGTTATCTGTTATCACCAAGAAGTCCAGATCAGGAGAGCCAATGGAGAATTTTCTTTGTGGATTGTTTACATCCCAGCTACTTTTGCTTGCATTTGTCATGGAATGTATTAAAACAGTCATATTCCACAGGCCACGCAGCATGTCAGCTTTGAGACAAGGGCTCTGAAATGTGCTCACAGATGATAAATTGCACACTATGTCAACTGCATCTTTGTCACGAGATTCTGTTTTCTATTTATAGTTGAAATGAAACACTTGAGAACAATTCAAAACCAAAGCCATTTCACAGAAATCTCAGATTTTTTCTCAGTGAAAAGCCCCTCTTGTGCTATCTTTTTGCTCTGTGGGGCTCCACCAATCAACTTCTGAGATCAAAGTAGGATGCTCTCAAGATTGTGAAACTCTATAATGTGTTCATGTAATCCAGCCAGTGTGCCTTTGGAGTGTGTTCTCTTTCAAACATTATAGGGAAGGAGCACTTCACCATAACAGTGCAAAAAAACATACCAAATTTGATACAGTTTTGGGGAATCAAACCCCATTATCTCCATAACAGAAGAGATTATTTAGTTACTTCTTTGGCTTGTCGGACTAGTTTTATTTGATGCTGTCAGTGATGTCTGTGATGTACTTTGCTGTCCTTTCTTTTTTCCTCCTAAGGTGACTTCTTTTTCACTTACACAATTTAAAACACATAATCTGCTGCAGCAGAGTTATGGGCAGCAAACAACTGGAAAAAGGAACATGTTTGGAGATGGCACTAGGTAGGCTTTGAAGCTAGAAATGCAGCTGTGGATTGTTGGGGTTTTTTTTTCTTCTGATTACATCAGCCCACTTTAGGAAAAGCATCCCTGGACAGCAGGGATGGTGCATTCTGATGGGAGATCTACCAACTTCCATCAGCCTAGACGTGACAGGGTGTTCTACAATATGCTGAATCATTATTTAGGATAAGTAGGTCTCGTGATGTACTTCCACCTGCTGTGGACACCCAAGTCTTCATGCTCTGCGCAGGGAAAGTTTCTTGCCTCAGAGAGGCAAGGATGAATTATCTAAGCATCCTCTTTATGGGATTCAAACAGGAGTTTGAGGAGGGACCTATATCTGTCCGTATGGACATTTGTGGTGTTTCTCCAGGAGGGTTCAGATCTCTGCAATCCACATCCTGGGGAAGCCTGGAGCATTTTGCACTGACTGCAAAAGAAGCCATTGCAACCTCAGTGCACTGTGCTGGGAACGTTGAGGCAGTTACTGAAACTCAATTGGACTAGGAAGGTGACTGATCATACATAGCTGCACTTCTACACATAGTGAGCTAGCAACTTCTGCCTGCTCTTGCAAAACAGCTACAGCAACTGCCTGCCTTTGCAAGCTGTTCTGTGGAGGAAGGGATTCTTAAAATCTACATTAAAAAAAATAAATCCTGATGTTCTTTAAGTTAATGAGATCATCAAAGAATAAAAAATCCACTCTCCTTGGAGACAGAACCAGAAAACCACTTTGTTCATGTTTTCCTTTCTCCCCCTTCTCTCTCTTCTCAGTCATCTCCAGATCTTTCCTTCTGTTCCTATCCAATGCACTTGTTCTATGCCCTCTGCTACTGAGTTTTGGATGACCTTAGAAAGTGAACCTCCCTCTGCTGCAAGTTTGGTCCACTCATGCTGCCAGTCTCCTGCCAGGACCATCTTTAATCAGGCAGCTCTCTCCTCTGCAACTTGTCTGTCCCATCTAACTCCTTTTTTTCACCCAGAGCAGCAATAATGTTTTGTTTAACTGTGTGTGCTGGCAGAGATTACTAAAGGTACCTGTCTGGATGCTGATGTGATGTGCACTTGGGTCAGTAGCTTTTAACTTTGTTGCTTATTTGATTAAAATACTTGCCTGTTATATTTACAGTGCTGAAAAAGAAAGCATCTAGCATCAGGCTCCAAAATGGTTGGTGGAGGAGGGCTGCCCACTTGAAATAAGCAAGAAGTCTTACAAATATTTGGGTTGATTAATTCACCAGCTTTTCTTCACAGAGCTCTTTTGTGGTATAAAGCCATTCATTGATCAAGAGAGTACATTGTCCATTTAGTTACTGTTTTGTATCTTGTGTCAAACAAAAGCCACTGCCTCCTACAACAGTAACAGCTGAATATTTTCTCTGCTCATGCAGTTTCCTCTTGTAGCTGCTGGATCATCAAAAATTCTAATCAACTCTGATCTAACACAAAGTACTACGTGGCATTCATCATCTGTTTTAGCCTTTAATGCACCATGCAGGTTTTAATCAAAGGTATGCAACCATTAGCAAAAAAAAGAAAGACAAGAATTATGACGGTGTCCTAAGCAGAGCTCTTAAGCTGACATTGCAGGCAGCAGAGAAGTTCACCTCCCCTTGCTGAGTACAAACACAGGAGAATAAGATGGGTCTCGTTTGAAATAATTGCAGGAGTGCACCACTGAGGTTTCAGGGCCGTGACTTCTGTTGTTTTGTCTTAGTACTGAATGCTAAGACTTACTTGCTTGGCTTTCCTGAAGATTGAAAACAAATGTTGGCACTGCTGCCGTGGTGCGTGGGGGCTGCTGGATCATCTGCTGTGTTTGGTGTACGCCTGCAGCTTCCACTGCTGTCAGAGGGAGCCAAGGGGATTGGCAGTGGTTGACAAGACAGCTCAGTGCCTTCCTTGCAGCAGCCCAGGCCTTTGGGTCTCTCACCTCCTCCAAAGTGAACTCCACTAGTCACCTCCCCCCCTTTTTCTCAAGTGCATGACTAGCAAGGTCACTGCTGGCTTGTGGGTAGAATTGGATCCATATGTCCTGCTTGCATGCAAGCATCAAACTTATCTTATTTCTACTGGATTTGGTCTCTATTCCAGCACCTCTTGCTTCTCTGCCTATTTAATCAGAGACAGCCATCCCTAACAGGATGGCCAGCAGCCCCCTCCTGCCCTTCCCTGGCTCCCTGCTCACACAGCATCAGGATTTCATCTGACTGAGGATTCCAAACCAGGTCCTCCAGGTTCTCCTCCTGCTTTCCCACCCACCAAATCAAAGCCAATCAGCAACAAGCCACTAGTGTGGTATCTGGCTTTGAACCCAGTTAACGTGAGGAAGAGGCACTGGTCTGTGCTGCAGAGTTGATTCAGTTCTGCCTAGTTGAGGGAAGGGTGAAAGAAGCCTTTTGTGGGGAGGGAGGGGAGCAGGCTGTGGACACAGCAGCGTGATCTTTCTCCTGCCACATGAACTCATGAGTTGTACCTTGCTGGAAGGGGCTCATGTGAGCCCCTGATGCCTGTCATAAAGACAGACTTTATTGACTTTGAGGGTTGTCTACCTCTAAGACTATTGCAGTTGTTTGCTTAGCTTTCCACCTTGCCCTTTTCTTCCTTCTCAGCTCTGGTATCAGCACTGCTGTTTCAGATCCTGCCTTAAGAGTAACTGGTTGTGACCTGTACCAGCTTGTAGCCATGACAGCACCAGGAAATTAAGCCACAGATGGCTCTGCCTGTGCCTCACACAGCTGGTTGTGGGGAGCCCCACGTGGGCAGGGAGTCACTATTTCAATGAGTGAGACACTGGCACAGGCTGCCCAGGGAGGGGGTTGAGTCACCAGCCCTGGGGATGTTTAAGGGTCGTTTGGATGTGCGTTTGAGGGATGTGGTTTAGGACTGAACTTTGTAGGGCTGATGGTTGGACTGAATGATCCCAAGGGGCTTTTCCAATCTGAGTGATTCTATGATCACCAGGCCTCTGGGCTTGTGGAGCCATTCAGATGGTGCCTGGGTGGATTTACTCCTTGGGCCTTCTCACATGGAGTAGGAGCTTTGTGACTTATATTGGATTTTGGGGTATGCAGCAGAATTCCCTCATATCATGGCGAGGGCAGATATGTTGGCTTAGTTCCCCCGTAGGGATCGTTGCCACTGGCAGGAGCTGGCCCTGGACAGACAGTCAGAATTGGTCACAATTGGGCCTGATTTTGCTCATGTGCTTAGTTCAGTGCTTAGCTGCTGGTGGGGGATGGTGGTCTGGGTGTCTCCCTGCCTGCAGCAGCTCCCATGGTCAGCCTCCCAGCACAGCAAGGTCCCAACTGTACCTGGGCTTTCCCACCACTCTCTGTTGCTCTTGTGGCAGAAGCCCTAGGTGAATTGCTCTCTTGTGTTTTGACATGACCTTTAATGTGCAACATGTGGGTCTTTTAATGACCACCTCTGGCAAAAGCCTTTGTTGGCTAGGGGGGTGTGGAGAATGGATGCTTTCAATCTACCTGTGCTTCCCCTGTCTGGCCTGTGCCCAGCTATGCGTGGAAGCCAGAGATTTTCCACAGCTCCTAGGGCCCAAACAGCAGGATTAGATTTTTCAGTTTCCTATTTATCGAGGCTAAAAAAAACCCCAAATAAACAAGCTCCTGTTGTTTTAACCTAGGTAGGTCATTCGCTTTGCCCTGTTTGGAGGCACTGGTTCATCATCCCAGTGCATTGTTGGGGGTTCCAAAGGTGGATAATCAGCAGTACAGTGTTGCACAGATTTAGTTCCAGGTCACAGACAAGTAATGAAAAAACAGCAGTCACTGAGGATTTGATTTACACACTGCAATGACTGTGTGATAGCCCCTTTTGTGAGAAGGAAAGTCTCCCCCTGGAGACCACATTCTAACCAGTAGCAAACATTCAAGCTCCCTAGTGCTTCAGATGTCAATTATACCAAAGCCTCTTATTGTATAATGCAGGTCTGTTATAATAATACTGTCTGGAACAGCAGTAATAATGTGAATGAATTTCCAAACAGTGGAGATGGGAGAGGGAGGGTGATCAATACAGCACTAACGATGGCCTTGTCTTTCATGGAATCATTGTGATAGGGTTTATAGCACCTCCTTCCTCCACCATGCTGTGCACCAGTGCTGGTTTACTACCTGCTGTTATTGCTTTTGTATAAAAAGGTGTTAAAAAGAAATGTCTGTCAAGTTTTAAGGCTGTGAATCTTGTTTTTTTGTTTGTTTTTTTTTTTTTTTTAATGCAGTGGGGTTGTTCCAGTCAAAGTGGTCTGAGGTTATGAGAGATGCAAGGATGGCAGGGAGGAGAGAAGTCTTTTATTAGATGTGCTGACAGAGTTAGGAGAAAAAAAAAACCAAAAAACATTTTTTGGCTCAGAAACCACTAGCAAGGTCCCCATTTTTTATAGGGAATTATACTTTATCATAACGATGCCATTTGAAGAGTTTGTCCAAGTGGACTTATCCTGCTTGCTTGAACATACAAAGGTCTCTCCTTTGAGAGAGGGCATGTGAACACTTGAACATGTGAGGGTTCTACAGGAAAGCTCTCTGGCATGCTGAGCATGTTTCCCATGCATGTGCCCCCAGTTCTTGTCTGATAGTGATGTGAGGTGTTCTCTGCTCTTCCACCAAGTGTATGGTATGTGCATACTGGGATCTGCTGGAGGAAACAGCCTTTGAGTCTTCTGATTAAAAAAGAGATTATTTCTTTTAAGAGAGTCAGATTTTTGCATTGACATATATATTCATGGAATGGGAAACCATATCCTTATAATGTTGGTGGGGAAAAGCAGGGAAAACCCTGTTAAGGAGGAAGATAACAGCATATTGGAAGCTATTTGTTTGTCAGACATTAAGTCCTACCATTCTCTGCAGTATCTCCCAGTCACTTTCTTTCTCAATATGCTGGAATGATGGGTTCCATACATTTAGTTTTGTGAAGTGAGAGAAATTAAAAGGCAGCATAGCCTGAGTCCAATGATAAAAATCCTCTCTGCTGAAGCTCTTCATTACGATACTTTTCAGAGCAGAAAAGACAAACTGCTTTTGCAGTGGCACGGGTCCAATCTCCAACTAGAATCAATTGCTTTGCCAACACTGAACACAAAGGATGTTCATTGTTTGCAAACTGAATTTTTCTTCCTGCGTGCAAAAGCGATGATCAGATTTCTTTTTTTCTTTTCTTTTCTTTTTTTTTTTTTTTCTTTCCCTTTAGAGAAACCCCTGCAGTGAAAAAAAACCTGCAGCTGATTCTGTGCTTCCCATCCTGGTTTGCAGGAAGGCTTCTTGCTTCACAGTGTGATTTCTTCCTCACAGTGGCATGACAACAGCCTGCCAATGTTTTGAAAAAGCAATGGCCGATGTTCTAACTCAGTGACTTCTGTCAGCTGCTTGCTGCTGGGTTGGGGTTTTGCCTTGAGAAAATGAATTTGCTTTTGTCATCTTCTCAGGCTCCCCTTGCTACATACACATCAAAGCCTGTACCTGCCTGTTTATGTGTCGAAGTTTCGGCAGCAGTAGAGGGACCTTTCCAGGCTTGTCCCCTCCTATCACAAGTAACTGTAAATTCCATGTTGAAATTGAGGAAAAGGTTTGTATCCTTTTTCTTTCTATGTGTCTCAGAGTCACTTTTTTTTTTCTTGAAGCTTATGACCTTTTTTTTTTCTAATATCTAAACATCTGAGTTCTTATTACTGTGCCAGTGTTGTCTTTACATTCTTCTTTCCTCATATAATTTCTGTTTGGTGTATTTGCTGAGATCAATCACATTCCTTTCCATGTCTTTTGCTGCTGAGACAACATTTTACAATATATGTTATATATTGTAAATATAATTATATACATTTATATCATATATAATACAATCTATGGGGTGGCAAAACCACACCCAGAGACCTTCACATTCAGTTCCTGGGACAATAGTGGATATGGTCCCTGCCTGGGGTCATCCTGACTGCAACTGCGGTGTTTTGTACCTGAGGACTTGGATTCGGAGTGGAGGTCAGTGATGCAAAGTTGCATTTATTTACTGGCCATGCTCCCTGGCAGAGCATTGCTTAGGAGGCCCTGCCACAGAAAGCTGCTCCATGCTAGTGCTGCACGTGTTCTGCACTAGCTGGTAGGAGAGTGAATCTGGAAGCTGCCCTGGGTGTGAAAGCTGGATCAGTGGCTTCTTTGGCTCTTGCCTGTATGTTTCTCTATGCAGCATCTCCCAGTTGGCTGTACTGTCCTCAAAAGTCACTGCAGATGAAGGGTGTTGTAGGTGGCTCTGATCTGTGGAGGTGTTGGGTATTGGTAATTCAAGCCATGCTGTCTATTCCTTACTGGTTACTTGGCACATTGTTCCTTCCCTGGCTGAATGAGCTTAGTGGGTGAAAATTTGCTCTTGAATCCTCAGGGGAAGTTACTGGCAAAAAATCTGGGGAATACACAGGGTTAAAGATCTTCTTGCTCCTGCACATTTGCACTGGTTTAGCATGACCACAGAAATGCTGGGAGAAAAATTAGCAGGGAGCTGTGTATATAGTAGCACTGGTTTGTTTCATGGGGTCCTGCAGGAACTTGTTTGCAGTATTCCCGAGATATCATGTCAATAAATCAGCATAAAATCTCCCTCATTTGCTGATCTGTAGCTCAAACTGACACAGCTCTATTCTGAGAATCTTTGCTAAATATTTAACCAAGTGCTATAATGAGAATTTCTTTCCTATATGTCACATATTCTGATATGTATTTCCCAGTATTTAGTGCTCCAGGATGTTGACTGATTCTCTTGGTAAGATTCCCTACAGCATCAGGTATGACATTTATCAAATAAAAGGGCACACATTTTATGAAGCATTCTGCTTTACTTCCATGGGAAGAGCTTCTTTTTTTATTTTACCACTGCATGTTCACTAATTGGCAGCACTGAGTGATTTGTAATCTGTCTTCCCACTGCACTAGTGAGTGTTCTGTATGTGTCTGCATATGTTTATAAAGTCTTAGGATTAGTCTATGTGCTAACTAGAACTCAAGGAAATAACTGCATCCTAATTCATAATATTTTGATTAGGGTCTATTTGTAGACCCTGGGTTTGATGTAATTTAAGCTGATAAAAAGAAACAACATTCAGCTCTACTGAAATGGCCCTGAATTCTGTGTCTTGTGCTAACTACTGCTGAAATGCTAAGGGTGTGATTTACAACTGATTGAATTGGATTGCTTCCATTTACCATCTAAACAATGTTGGAGTGTTTATCACCTGTTGTGACTCTTACCTTACAGGCAGGAGAGTGTGCACTGTACCCAGAGAGGAGAAGCAGGGCTGGAAATGTTTATTCCTGCCACTAAGCTTGCCCCTGGAAACATGGGAAGGTTTTTCCTCAAATGTACAATACATTTCTTCAGTATGTTGATGGAGATTTCTGCCTAGCTTCTGGGTATAAGCACTGCATTCTTCTCATCAGCTGGGAGAGATCATGTAGAAAGAGGTTTCTTTCTGGTAGTATATCATGCTGCTGCTGTACTAATCTAGGTCTTGTCACAGTTTGTGAGCAGCTCTGATAAATAATTCGGAAAAATAGGAAGGATTTTTCTAATTTTAGTTGGGATGCTGCCTTTTTGGAGCTGAGTTTTCCTCCTATTCAGTTGGAAAGATGTATTTAAGACAGAGTTGTATAAACTGGAGAAATCCTGTGATGGAATTACATTGGCCTGTTGACACAATGTAGTCACCCTGCTCCCTCAAGGTTTTCTCTGCAACTGGGCCAAGTCTTCCTTTGCTGATCATCTACATTAGTGCTGTCCTGAGGCAGGGGTGGTAGTCACAGCTTGAAAAGAAACACTGCAATGGGATCCTCTTTGAGCTACTAGGAAGAGGCAGGATGCACCTGTGCGGTGTAAAAGCATCCTTGCCAACAGGCTGGCCAGCCTGGTGAGGAGAGCTATGAGTGGCAAGGGAGAGACAGGACAAGCCTTCTATTTATAGAGGGGAGGGCAGTAGGAACACAGGGAGCTATGCCTAGGGTTGGACAAAGCCATCTGAGACCTTGGAAACAGGACAACATGGGTGGTGGCTGTCTGCTGCTTTGTCTGGTTAGGAGGAATTAGTAGATGAGGTCTTCAGATAGTTTCAAGAATCCGCATGTTTGCAAGCCCTGGTCCTCATGAGGGACTTTAGTCACTCTGATCTGTGCTGGATGGACAACACAGCAAAGCAAAAGCAATCCAGGACATGTCTGGAGTGCAATGATGAGAAGGATCCAAGACTGCTGGTTGACATTAGCAGGGGGGTTGGAACTGGGTAATCTCTAAGGTCTCTTCCAACCCTGACAGTTCTATGATTTTCAAGGTTCAACTCTTCAATATTAAGACTGGTCTATTCAAACATGCAGGAGTCAAACAAAGGAGCCAGGAGGCTGGTGATGGATTAGGAAAGCCAAATGCCACCTACTGAATCTGGTAAAGGATGAGAAGGGCAATTATCAGGGCTTCTACAGGTATATCAGGACAGATCTATTGTGTCTAAACACCTGGTGGGGCAGGGGTTAAAAAGACAGAGCCACACTCTTGCAGTAGTGCCCAATGAAAGGTATGGGCACAAACTGAACATAACAGAAAACATTTTTGACTGTACAGGTGGTTGAACACTGGAATCAGTTGCCCAGAGAGGTTGAGGAGCCTCCATCCTTGGAGTTATTCAAAACCTTACTGGACCAACCTTCTTGAGTTGTCCCTGCTTTGAGCAGAGATGTTGTATTAGACAATTTTCAGAGGTCCTTTTGCACCTCAGTGATTCTGTGAATTGGTAATTTTTGTGCCGTTCTCTCCCCAAGGTCAGTTGGATTGTGGATTCTGCTAGACATATGCCTGCATAAGGAAACTAAACTGAAGCAAAAAAAATCACTCTGAACTTAAACTGAGATAGCTCAGGCCACAACACCACCAACAGGTTGGAGATATAACAATCCCAGAGCAGGAATTCACCCTCCTTTCCTCCAAGGCATGTTCACCCCTTCTTCTACCAGCAACTTCTTTCCTCTTTGACCCCAGGCAATTCATTACTTTGCCATTTCTTTTCCTCTATGGAGTTCCACACTGCTCTGCAGGTTCTCTCTCTTCCAAGGCCTGACTTTAAATACCCATTAGACCCAGCATTTCCTGCTGGCCCAGCAATCACAATTGAAATGTCTCCCATCAGAAACTGGTTCAAGCAGAATGCCCCACTGGGACATGAGCTCAGTGGCAAAGCAAGGATCAAGGTTTCAATAGTGTTTGCTCACAACCTTATTACTTTCCTAAGACACTGAGAAATCAGATTCCTTTAGGCACCAAATCTTGTAATCTGATTTGTTCAAACTTTCACTTCTTTCTTTGCTCCTTCCATTCTCCCCACTCTTTAGCCCCAAATTACTTCTGATGTCTAGGATGCCACTTGCTGTATAATTTCCCAGAGTTCATCAGAATCATGGATCTTTCTGCCTACAGATTACTGGGATCATCAGCTCTTAGCCACCTCCTCATTCCATCCAGCCTAATGATGTAAAAATGGAACTTATTCTTTGGGTGGACATCTCTATTGCTCATATGCTGTAATCAGTGAACATCTCCAGTTGCTTCACATGTTGGTTTTCACAGCATTCTTCTCTAATGGCTTCCAGCATCTCTGTTTTCAAGTTCTGGTGAATTCAAAATGCTGGATTAAATGAGTAAATGAGTCTTAGACCCATGTATTTTTTGACCTTCATGTGCTCCCTCTCTTTGAGGCCATTGTTTGTCATCTTTCTCTACTTGAAACACTACAATTCATCAGTGAAGAGTAACCTAGATCCTCTCTACCCAACTTGGACACATTCTCTGTTCTCCCAGTCTAGCCCTCATCTCCTTTACCACTCTTCCTGACCCTAGGTACACATGCCATATATTTTTACTCATAATTTTTATATGTATTTTATTGTACTGTATAGTTTATATTGGGTACCCTCTTCAAAATGCCTTATCATTTGTATGTTTCTTCCAGAACTGACCCTCGGAATTTCAGAAAGCCTGACACAGGATTTAGGATATCACATGGAGCCCTAAACTGAATTCCCAATTTGTGCCTGCAAACATAGCCATCTGATTCTCCATACAAGTAGGTACCCCTCATACATGGAGCCTGCCAAATCACCAGTAGCATCACTCAGCAGTTTCACTGGTTTTTGCTGGTCTGGGAACTATAAGCAACTTCAACCTACAAATAATTGATTAATTCTAAGGAAGAATAACCTGTGCAGAGGGATTTGACTAGATGACCTTTAAAGGTCCCTTCCAACCCAAAACATTCTATGTCCTCCACATTGTCAGAACACTTATTTTGTGTTGGTGTTTGAAAAACCTCAACCTAAGTAAAAAAAACAACAACAAAACAAAACAAACCAACAAAACAAATAAAACCAACCCAATTCCAAAACTTTCTGGGAGCAGGACTATATTATATTTGTGGAAGTATGTGTATACTGCTGGCTGTAAGTTCTGTCAAGTGTGGTCAGAGCAGTGTGCTCTTTCTATAAGAGAACATGTCCATATTTTCAAGCTCTTAAAGGTTGTAATAACATTAAATAGGATATTGTGCCTGCCAGTGTTGTCTCTATGAACCCAGAAAATATAAATGATTCTGGAATGTTCTCAGACTTGATGGGTAGTTTCCCACTACAGCAAGAGCCCACCATCCCAGACTCCCTTTGCCATGAATTCTCTAGAGCCCTAAAATATCTACATCTTCCAAGGATTTTAGGTGAAGAGCTCAGTCTCTTAGAGCCCAAAAAGCCTCTTGTCCTGTCAAGGTGTCCTGGTTAGAGTGAGAACAGAGACCCATGGCACGAGGTAATCATGTGTTAGCCTTTGACATGCTTTGCAACTCTTGTAGGCTTTGGCCTTTGCAAAGGAGGCAGGAAAAGGTGCTTTGCTGGTGTTTCTAGAAACAGGGAGGTGTTTAATTTCATTTGGGAGCAGCTAGGATTTATGCTTCTGAAAGTTAATCTAGGGGGACCACGTCCTCTAACTGCATTGGGTAGAAACCTGCATCTCCTCTTCTTCACATTGGGTTTTGCCTCAGTAAATAATGCAGTTCAGAGCCACATGGAGAATCATGACTTCTGGGAGACACGGGTGGAGCAAGCAGGAGGTAAGACCCTTAACAATAAAGTTCCCTGAAACAAAGGATAAAGTTTTGTTAGACTTACACAGGGGTTTGCATCAGGCTGTTGATAGCAGTTGGATTCTGCACAACTACTTCTTGATAGCAAATGGAAATTACATGTTATAAAGCTCAGTAGGTCCAAAGACCCTGGAGACAGAAGATCCCAATCACTGTGGCATGGTGTGGCACAGGTAGTTTGTTTCTGCAGGCTTCTTTCTGAGATCTTCCTTGCCTTTTAGTTCTCTACAGGCAGCTCCAAGACATTTCAGCAGAGATTACGTTGCAGTGAATCTCTTGCAAATTAAGCCTGATTTAAGTTAAATTTTGTTTCCAGTACTGTTTTAGATTTAGGACAATTAATTGCAATGATAAAATCAAGGGAAGTTGCGTGTGAAATGAGAATACTAGAGCAAAGAAACGAATGCTCTTGAAAATACTGGAGGAAATAATTGCCTGGTGTTTGTAGTCAGAACTCTCCTGGACTAGGATCTATCCTGAGCAATGTACTTAAGTTCCCCAAGCCTTTGTTAAATCAACACATTTGGAAATTGCAGGAGGATTTGAACGTCCACATCATCTTTGTAGCCAATTGATTGTAACCAGCTTTCCTCTGAAAAAAACCCATGTTTCTGTCTAAAAGTTTCTCCCTTCCTCAGAACACTTGTAATTCTATTGTTGTTAAAGCTATTTAATCACTTTTGCAAAATAAACATAGAAAAATGAATGAGCTCTGTGAATGGCAACATGACTTAGAGGGAATTGATCTATAGAGAATGCTTTTGTAAGAGGTATTTGTCTCCTGCCTTTTGTCCTCTGCTAAAAAAGAAATAAATTCTTATTTAAAATCTGTTTCAAAAGCTGAATAGAAATAAGATAACAAAACCAACCAGCACTGTTTCCATTTGTCTGTCTGATTATAGCATCAATATTGGCATTTTAGGAAACATCTGCCCAGTGCTGAAATTATCTCAAATCCACACATAACACACAAATCTGTGTAAAGGGAAAATGCATTGTCCTGTACCTTGTGAGTTTAAATATCAGGTTAAAGGGCATAGGCAAAATACTGCCTGTGAATGTGCATCTTGAAGATGATGAAGATGTCAGTGTGGTTGCTGGTGAACATTCTGTTGAGTTCTTCCCTAAAAGCACTTCTTGCACTGCCAAGAAGCAAGTGTACGTGAGGTCTGACACGTAAGATGCAAAGAAAAGTGGGTTTATTCTTTCTCTTTTTTTTCTGCAGGTTGTCTTCTGCTAAGTCAATAAGGTTGTTGCTCCGGGTTGATGGTGCCTCGGAAAAATCATTCGCATGGCTCTGCTTCTTCCCTTGGGATTTGAAAGTAGAAGGAACAAAATCCCTCACGCCTCTGTCTGGCGAGAGGATTTATGGTTAAACAGTCTCTCAGGCTGGCATTTGGCACTTTGGATTCCCATATGGATGAGGGTAATGAACTGCCTTTAATACAAGGAGGTCTTTCGACTTTCAAAAGTCTACAAAACAAACCCAAATTGCTTGTTGATTCAAGGGAAGCTGTGGATGGTAAGTCTCTGTGTATTTTTACTGTTACTCTGTGTGGAGCTGGTTGTGCCCAGGCAGAGAAATACAGCTCCTTCAGGAACACTTCTGAATGGTCTGCTCCCCTGTGGAAGCTGCCAGCTGTAGACTCAGTCTTGTACTCCATGTGCATCTCAATGCTTCATTGGCTTGTACCAGGAGATGGAAACTGGCCTGCTTGTTTCAGTACGTTCCTGGTGATTTTGATGGAAAATCTTAATGTGTGAAGAATGCAAGATCCTGCCTCCTAGCAGCCAAAGGGATACCATTTCACATTTACTCTGAGAAATCTGGAAGAATAGGAGCAACCTCTTGATGTTAGAAAGAAACCAAAGAGGAAAAGCTGGGTTAAGCTGAGAATCATTTGTCAGAGCACACCTTCCATCTTAGAGAAACACAGTAGAGACCAAGTTGGAAGGGACCTCAAAGGGTCATCTGGCCCAGTCTTTCATAGAATCATAGAACCATAGAATGTCAGGGACTGGAAGGGACCTAGAAGATCATCTAGTCCAGCCCCCCAGCCAGAGCAGAGTCACCTAGACCAAGTCACCCAGGAACACATCCAGGCAGGTTTGGAATGTCTCCAGAGGAGACTCCACAATCCCCCTGGGCAGCCTGTGCCAGGCTCTGCCACCCTCACTGGGAAAAAGTTTTTCCTTGTGTTTCCCCTAAACCTCTTGTGCTCCGTCTGACTCCCATTGTCTCTTGTCCTGTCACTGGATGCCACTGAGCAGAGTCTGGCTCCATCCTCGCTACACTGCACTGAACATATTGACAGACACTGATGGGGTCACCCCTCAGTCTCCTCCAGGCTAAAGAGCCCTAGCTCTCCCAGCCTCTCCTCAGCAGGGAGATCCTGTAGCTCCCTGTCCTTCTTTCATGGGAGAGGGAGCACCCTGTCCAGTCTTCTCACATG
Source organism: Ceyx cyanopectus (assembly GCA_013401355.1). Lineage (NCBI taxonomy): Eukaryota > Metazoa > Chordata > Aves > Coraciiformes > Alcedinidae > Ceyx > Ceyx cyanopectus. The sequence continues at coordinate 41,123 of VYZU01066453.1, forward strand.
GCAGAGCATTCTGGTTCCCCATGCAGCACAGGGTGAGAGCTGAGCAGTCCTTTCCAGCCCTGCCTCATCAGATGGACATGGTAGTGGTTTTCCATCTGATGGTTGGTTCTCCTTTTTTATTGTGTGTTTTTGTATTGGCCACTTAGCACTTCTTTGTAATTAGACAGAGCGACTATAGTGTATTTTTATATTACACGGGAGTGTTCCTTTAGTGCAGACATCAAGTAAAACAAAACATATAAAATGAAAAATAATAAAAGAAAGAAAATAAAGACTGCAGTGGTAATACTTGTGTCTGAAGAAGTGGGAAAAAGCGAGTTACAATTATTGCTTTTGGCTCCAGCAATGCAGTTCTGTTTGATGCTTTGGTTTGTTGTTCTTTGGGTTGTTTGGTTTTTGTTTTTTTTAGTTCTTCTCCAAATGATGTTTACTCATTTATTACAATTCACTGAATGGATTAAATATAAAACCAATCCAGATTGTGAAAGACAGGCATTGCGTTGTATCTAAAGACAACTTTTTTTGTTCAGTTTCTGGGAAGCATTTCTCAGTGTCAGTGTTTCCTGAGGAAAGGGTTACCGGGGGGTGAGGAGAGGACACTTGAGATGGGAGAATTAGCAGCAGAGCATCTAAAAGCACAGAGTGGATTTGTGTAGTTCCTTCATGGCAGCATCCACACATTGATAAGCAACAACAACTTCCCTTTATCTGAGGAACAGCACGTGTATTCCAGGAGTACTGTTCCACGTGGCCCCATCTGGGAGTTTGTTTCAGAACAGAATTACCTTCCCTGTGATAAGAATCTTCGCTTGAGGAATTATTCTGGAAAAAGGCCACCTGCTGAAGGAGAAAAAAAAAATAAAAAAGGATGATTCAGAGAATAACACTTTGATTACTGCTCTCTGAGGACGATGGATGAGGAAGCAAGAGTCCAAGGAGCTGTCCCTGGAATGTGTTTTTGAACCATTCATTAGGGGTGACTGCAATGTCACGCAGAGGCTTGTTGTGTGAGATACACCAGTCATCTGGCTCCGAGTGAATGGAGCAGCTCTCCTTCACCAGCCTTGGCTCCCAGTGGTTCTGGAAGAGTGCATGAGTAGTGATGGAAGAAATTCCTTCCTTGGACAAACATCATCAGTGCTTGGTGGTGTCTAGTGAGACTGGCATGACAGAGTGGGATAGAAGTGCCCAGGGGAAGCAGCTGATGAGATGTCGTCATGTGTTTGCTGAAACACAGGGGCTCAAACTGAGGTGGTTTCACAGTAGTAGTTCAGTAGCTAAAAAAGACAATAGTGGAGAGATGCCATCTTAGCAGTCAGATATTAGTCATAACCTTCTGCAGAATCCCTGAGCCCACAGAACACAGAGTTCCATCTACTACAAGATTTCAGTACAAGGAACGCTACATTTTGAGTCTACTCCCTGATTTTTACATCACTTTACAAACTGCTTTGAGTCCCCAATTGCTTACACAAGGATAAATCAGGAGTAACTTTCAGAGTGACTGCATTCCAGAGGAAGGTCTGCAAATGAAATAAATCCTTTGTTGGAGACCTGGGTGGAGGAGGACAACCAGCCTTTGGAAGAGCTGTGTTTGAAAGCACACAGAATAGAAGAGACACCAGCTGTGTTAAAACATTCCCATCTCATGCATACACCCTGCAATTCTACTTTTTAATTCCTAGGCAATCACACTGCTGGAATCTTAGCCATTGAGTAAAATATATGTTTGTCTTGCAATTATGTAAATAAGGTAAGTGGTTAAGATTGAGACCTAGAATAATAATGTTAACATCATATTGTCCCTTCAATAAACAGCAAGGTTTGTATGTAACGTTTGGACTTGGATTTTTTTTTGCTGTGTTTGTTCCATGCCACAGAAAACCCCAGGTTGACAAGGAGGTGATGTGGTATTCTTATTGTATTTAAACAATAAGTAGGCAGGGTAAGTCCTGCTGTCATTTACATCTGTGTGAAGGAAAACCCCTGTTTCATCAGTGGGAATGTGTCAGAATTTTGTAATAAAGCCTGCTGTGCAATATATTTAAACACAGTCCAAATTAATTAAAGCGTAGTGGACGTGAAAGATACATACTCAATGTGACATTTCAAATAGGGAGAAAATATGATAATGAGCTATTTCCATGTGTTGCCATCCTTCTGGTTAAATAATACTTCTGTTTTCAATGAAGCCACTGAGCAATAACATTCATTTTTGGAGTTCCACAGTGGTTAGAGCTGATTGTATACAGGCTGTAATCATTATCCTAATTCTGCCCAGGAAACCCTCTCTCCCCACCATGGAGAAATTTGGAATAAAAAGTCTCGTTCCAGGAAAAAGAATTTCCAAATAATCCTGGGCACCAGATCAAAATATGAGCTCCAAATCCGTTCCTTTTTCTTAATAAGAATCAGCACTTTGAAAAATGCTGCTTTGCTAGGACATAATTGCATTAGTCAGCCTCTTGGCACTGGTGTGGCCTGGAGCCTGCTCTGCAAAGGAGACCCAGCCTCACCCTGCAGTGCATCCCAGTCCCCCAAAGATGCAAATAGCCCCGAGACCCTTTATTCACAGGGACGTTTGTTCACTGCTGGAATCCCCATAGCTCTGGTGTTGCAAACAGCTCTGTTCTCAAAGGCAGAAAACTGAAACATGGGGCAAGAGGAGAGGAAGGGATCTGGAGAGACAGCCTGTCTACTGATGCCTGAGGCAGCCTCGGGTGAGACAGACGTCGTCTTGTGTCCTGAAGAGTAGAAGCCAAAGAAGGAGATAGAAATAAAAGGTGACTATTTCCATGTGTCCTGTGCTTACACAGGATCTGATCACACAGATGTCAGGGGTTGGTGAGATGTAATTACTTGTTTTTCCTCTTGTTAGGTCTATTCTTTGGATTATACTGCTTATGATAAGGTCAACTCCCACGTTCAGGGCTTGACAAGCCCTAGTGAGATTTTGCAACATCGCTTTGATTGCTCTAGTCTGGGGAGATCTTCCATTTAGTCCAGAGACTAAACCTGTGCAACCTTCCACTTGGGAGATTTTTTTAGAACCACACTAAAATACTTGTTTCTCCTAAGCCTCTAATTATCTGTTTTTCAACAGTCAAAAGGCTGCACATCATTGGTGAAGGATGAAAGGCAAGCACTGTGCATTATTGGATATCAAAGTGTGATGCCAGAGTCTTGATCTACAGGAATAGAAACAAGCTTTGCTAGCATTGAGACTGAAAATCCTCCAAGAAACCATCCAAGCTGGACACCAGCCCTGGATTCACTAGGAGGTAGGTGTTGAAGTACTTTTCACATGGTTAAGTTGTCCTTGTGTTGTTCTAACTTAGCCTTTTGAGCCCTCCATCCCATCATCAACAGAATTATTTCTTTCATAGCTGCTCTTTAATTAGACAATCTGTACCAGATTTAAGCAATTTGGTAGAAGCTCAGAGTGGAAACCTATTATTGGTGTGGAACAGAATGGACAACTTACCTCTTGTGTTCAAAGACTACTAAGAAGGGAACCTATTTCCTAAAGTGATTTATTTCCAAGAGGGTTGAATGAAGGAGTAACAAAGATGGTGTTTCACCAAGGATGGTTTATGTTGGATAGTGGGAAAAATTTATTCACTGAAAGTGTTGTAGAGCCCTGGTACAGACTGCCAAGAGATGTGGCAGAGTCACCATCCCTAAAGGTATTTAAATGACTTATAGATATGTGATGCATGAGGGACATGGTCTAGTGCTGACCTGATGGTGCTGGGGTAATGGTTGAGTTCAGTGATCTTAATCGTGCCTTCCCACCAAAATGGTTCTATAATTCCAGCATCTTCTATCACCAAGGAAAATCAGGGAGAATTAGGATGGAGGCAGTGGCATCACAGCTGTCAGTGTGCAATGTCTGTGCCATTGAAGGAGGTAAGAGCTTAGTACTGGTCAGAAATTTTCCATCAAAATGTATTTTTCTTAGAAGATTATCCAATTGTTTTAAAGGGGATGGAGCTTTGTCTGAGAGAGACTCCATCCTTGTATTCAGAGTGCACTGAGTGTACCTGTCCATCCCAGTCCTCTCCTGCTTCCCAGTACCTGGACTGTATGTAAATCTGAGCTTGAGGTGCTGCACACTCACACTCCCCTTTGCCTGCTGCAGGCCAGACACTGGTACTTCACTCCAGCATCTCCTGGAGGATTGTTCTAGTGAACAGGAGCTCTGCTGGCTCAGGCTGAACAAGGACAGTTGTCCCTCTGGCTTTGCTGGTTCAGAGAGATCTGTTCTGTACCACATGAAGGATAAAAAAAAATAGTGAAACTTCAAAATACATTATGGAGTATGGAGAAAACCAGACTTTCTTGTGATCACTGGCAGAGGAATGGTGGGAGTTGATTGTCTGAACTGCAAGAAGAGAAGATAGTGGGCTGGAAGGCAAAAACAAGAAAGCTGTTTGGTGCAGTGCAGGAGGGAGGGCTGGTAGAATGATGTGTAGAAGGAAGAGTGTGTGAGAGTGGGAATAACACATCGGGTACCAACACTGATTTGAGGGAAGCACAGAAGTGCCAGCTCTCCAGATCAACAACGCAGACAAAATAAACTGGTCCAGAATAAGTTTGGACGGAAACAACCAGGTTCCCTTGTGTTATGCTTGCAGACTGTGGAAGAACAGCATGGAATTGAAAGTGGCCTGGGAGAGCCCAGAGAGCAGCTGCTGCTGAAACCTGTGGAAGGGGCAAGGACTGGGGCAGGGCTGCTGGGCTCAGAAAAAGGAGGGATGAAGTGGGATGTGAGGCCACTGGTTAATCTGGAGCATCCTGCATGTTGAGTCGGATATAGAAACTCTTAGAAGAGGTCAGGAAATAAATCCAGTTGGGAAGGGACTGGGAATGAAATAGCACCTGACCTCTGGTAAGTAGGGGAGTGAGAGGGTGAGATATCTAGAGAGCAGGCAGAAGGGAGACGGGAGGGGGATTGCCTTTCTAATTATGGGTATCTGTAACTTTCCTGAGATATAATGGGCAGAGGATGACTAACAAATGGCTGAGTCACAGAAACCGTGTGACTGAGAGTCTAATTTCAGCTGCTGAGGGGCTTGAACATTCACATGAAAATTGGATATTTTCCTCTAATACTATTCTGGTATGGGTGATCCTAAAGCTCCTAAGGCAAAAAAAACCCCAACTTTCCAACTGCTGTTTGGAAACATCTAGCTCAGTAAATGGGTCAATATTCATGCTGGCAGGCAAGTTTATTACCTGATTCTCCCATTCACTGTGGAAAAAGCCACTTTTGGCCAACTAAGCAATTGTTTTCTGTTTTCTACCCATGGAACCATTTGCAGAAAACTTAATTTTAATGTTGTTTGAGCCTTCAGTGTAGCAATTTGGTGAATGTTGTCGCTTAGAGTCAGAACAATGCTCTACCAGCCTTTGTGAGCCAATTTATTACCATTAACCATCTACTGCTTGTAGAACTTTCAAACACTTGATGCTTCAGGAAAGGAGGAAAACATGTGGCCTCTGTTTCTAGGTGCTGACTATTGGAAGTCTATTTCTTATGTGGCTGATGCTGGCATCAATTGTCAGGGCCACCAGAAGAAGTGACTGCCACTTGCCCTCTTCCTCCCATGTGGCCTGGAGCTGGTGTGAGTTAGAATTGCCTGTTGTCCTGGTCACCAGCTGATGAATCGGGTATGAACATGGTTGTCTGGAGTATTTCAAGATAGCATGTTTAGGGAAAAAGACACAAATGTGGGATACCTCCCACCCCTCAAGAACGGGGTAATTTATTTCCCTGATAGCAATTACTGAAGAAATGCAGGCTGATGGAAACCAGGATTAATGTTCCTCCCCAGCTGAGCTGGAGTTTCCGTCTGCACAGCAGGGAGATCTGGGCAGCAGTGGGCTTTTGTGGGTAGTGTAGATTAATGAACCTTACCTTCTTCTGACTTGGCAATCTGTAGTTTACATGAGAAAAGTGAGTTGACCCACTTCTCCCTTACCTTTTTGTCATGGGGAAAGGGCAATGAAAAAAGCAAGCTGGCTACTGAAGACAAATCTGGAGTAAGCAGGCTTTTAGCTTAAGGTCTCAGGGATTAGTCCCAGACAAATCCATGATAAATCAGTACAACCTGGCTCATGAAGCTGCCTGGGAACTCACCAACTGAAGCCATGATTTTTAAAAGGACACAACTAATCCTCTCTCCTTCAAGAAACAGTCCAGCCCTCCCCATTCAGCTGCATTTTTCAGAGCAGGAGCTGGACTTTTTCACAAGGTTTCCCTGGAAGTTCCATAGAGTAGCAGGGAATCAAGGAGTTACCTGACTCCTAACCCTCCCTTCATCCTCTTCTGTCCCTTCTTGGTAGCCAGAGGGTCTGAGCAGCTGGTGCTTCTCTAAAGCAGTGGAGAGGAGGTGGTTCTGATCATTTTCCCTGTGAGGAGTTTAGCTGTCACAATTCCCTGGGTGGCACACACAGAGCTCTGGGCTCTGCCTGCACAACAGCTCCTTTTAAACGTTTCTGTGTAATCAAGAGCGAAGGAAATGTCAGAGATTCAATGTTCTAGATCAGCAGTTTCCAACACTGATACATCTTAATCAAGCAGGTGCCTTTTGTTGTTGTTGCGTTGTTTTGTTATTGTTTGCTGTTTTCCACACTGGAGAAGGGAACAGATTTACTGCTTTGCTCTGATGACTGCTAGCAGCAGTGTTTGTTGTTAACAGAGACATTTACACCTAACCACCAGTTGGCAGGTGTTAACACTTTGGTACTTGCTATTCCCACATGCTGAGGATTGTGGGAAAGCTGTCAAGCTCTCTGTCTTGTGTACTGCTTGGCTTTTACAACACCAACAACAGCAAGACGCCAGGAGCGAACGCAGAAGGAATTCTGTAGGAAGTGAAGTGGTGGCAGAGGAAACAGAAGGATGGATTCTTGAGGCCTCCTGCTTTCAGTGGACCCTCAGCAGGTCAAAGGAGGTTCTCCTGACCTTCTGCTCTGCCCTGGAGAGGCCCCACCTGGAATACTCTGCCCAGTTCTGGGCACCCCAGTTCAAGAGGGACAAAGAGCTACTGGAGAGAGTCCAGTGCAGGGCACCAAGATGCTGAAGGGAGCGGAGCATCTCCCTGCTGAGGAGAGGCTGAGAGAGCTGGGGCTCTTTAGCCTGGAGAAGAGGAGACTGAGGGGGGACCCCATCAGTGTCTGTCAATATGTTCAGGGCAGTGTAGGGAGGATGGAGCCAGAATCTGCTCAGTGTCATCCAGTGACAGGACAAGAGACAATGGGAGTCAGTCAGAGCACAAGAGGTTCAGGGCAAACACAAGGAAGAACTTTTTCCCAGTGAGGGTGGCAGAGCCTGGCACAGGCTGCCCAGGGAGGTTGTGGAGTCTCCTTCTCTGGAGACATTCCAAACCTGCCTGGATGTATTCCTGGGTGACTTGGTCTAGGTGATCCTGCTCTGGCAGGGGGGTTGGACTAGATGATCTTCTAGGTCCCTTCCAGCCTCTGACATTCTATGATTCTATGATTCTAATATGAGGCTTTGTGGAAAGTTTGGGGTATTTCCTTAACTTGGTTTGAGATAGGATGGATGGATGGATGGATGGATGGATGGATGGATGGATGGATGGATGGATGGATGGATGGATATCAAGTCCGTCTTTATTAGCTGGTGATACAATCTAGAAGAAACTAATAATGTACTGTGTTTGCCTCAACATTTGTAGTCTGCCTCTTGTGCTTGGGTTGTATTCAGGAAAAAAGGTATGAATACAGCATACAGGCTGAGAAAATAGCACAGAATGAGGATGGGAAAGCTTTGCTTTGTTTGGGCAAGCAAGAAAAGAGAATTTCCCTTTGTACAGCCCTTCTGCAGAGCTCAGGTGTGGCCAGGGTAAAACAAAACAAAGTACCCTCTGTGAACTATAGCAAATATACATATATATATATATGTAACCCTCTCATTTCTGCCCTTTGTTTGCTGTCATCCACATGCTCATAGTGAGCAGACACAAGCTCACTGTTTATAGTCAAATGATCCAAGTGATTGATTTATTACCAACAAAGTGAAGTTTGATTGATTTTATTTGTTTTTTTCCTGTTTACAAGAAGATGGTAAAGAAGGAGGAGAGGGAGGAACAAGGCAGCTGCAAAGTCAAGCACAAAGCAGAATCTCACTAAAGTGGGCCAATAATACGACTGACATCAGTGATCAGTTTATTTAGCTGCTTTTAATCAGGCTGCAATGCCTAATTGCCCCCTTCCCCTGCAACACTATTATTCTGGGCATTTCCTTACCCTGCAGAATTATGCCCTTGGTGAGGAAGGAATTAATGCATTTGCTTTCTGATGGGAATATTTCAGATGGAAGGAGTGATGGTGGATTTTCTTCTATGTAGGCTATGGCTGGGCCTCCCTCTGAGCATGTTTCCAAGTTTGGAGTCATTCTCCTGGTCATCTCATGTCCAAACTGTAAAGCTTTGAGTCAGCTTTACAGTGTGGTAGGAAAGAAAGTTATCCCTGCACTACAAATAGGCTGGGTTCGGGATAGGGCATTTCTTGAGATCCACCCTTGCTGTCTTGAATCTGCCTATGCCCATCCTGTCAGACCTTAGGAAATGTCCCCTGACAGATGGGTTGGCCAGGATCTTTCCTGGAAAGGTTCCTGCTGCATGACAAGAAGGCCTGTGGGATCTGGAGGTGGCCAAGTAGTGGGTTGTTAACAATCTGGTTGCCCAGTCAGGCTTTAGTGGCCTGCCCCCAGCTCTGTTACACAGGCAGTGTTGACATTGCCTCCAAGTCTGAATTTCAGTTGATTTTAATTCCACAGGACAGGTTTGTGATTAGTCAAAAGTTAGGGGCTTAGTGAAGGAATTGCTGGATGAAATCCCCTGGGCTGTGTGTTGCATTGGGTGGGATCCCAGTGGTCTCTTCTGACTTCACAGGTCTATGAACCACTGCAGTAAGCAGGTTTGGGGTTTTTTTTTGCCAGAGTGAACATTATTTTCTTGACATGAAAATCATCCCTGTACCTATGGATCGCTTTAAAAAGCCTTCCTGCTTGCAGAGCCACCTTCTGCAAGCTGGTTCTGAAATATTTGCCTGCTAAACTTGGGTGTGTGGGGGAGGTACTGGCTGGCATACAGCTGCATGGTGGATTTCCTAACTTCAGACTTCTCTGAAAAAAAATATTTGCATTTGCTTGCCACGGGAAGCAAATCAGAGAATTCACTAATATTGGTGAAATTCATATGTGAACAAATGTTCACAAACACATGCTGTATTTAGACATGATCCTGAATTTGTTCCTGTGCATATTAAGTGATATTTGTACCTTTGGAAAACCCTGGACAGAAAACTCTTGCAGCTTTGGGAATCCACAGTGCAAGTGAGAGGAGGGAAGACCAGTCATGTCATGAATAGGACTCAGAAAGTGGCTTTGACTTCTGCCACACACCCTCTGATGACTTAATTTGTGCTCTGCTCTGTTCTTTTTTTTTTTTTTTAAGTGAAGACGTGTAGTGTGATAGATTTTGCAGGGCTTGAGAAGCATGTGCTGATTGCTTTTGAGGTGCTTGGGTGTATAGGAGATGATTTAATACAGTGAAATTGCAGGTGTGATGGTAAGGCTACAGGCTGACAAAAGATGAAGGTAACAGGCAATAAGGAAGTTCTCTCCTGGGACTGGAAATCCATCCTCCCCCCCGAAGGCCAGATATAGCTGTGAGCGTAGTCCCACCCCCTGCAGCACTGAGCAGAGTGGGTCATCCCACTGACATGATGGTTAATCCTTCTGCTGCTCTGCTCTGCTCTGGGCAGAGCTCCTCTGGAGCCCTGTGTCCAGCTCTGGAGCCCTCAGCACAGGAGGGACATGGAGCTGATGGAGCAGGGCCAGAGGAGGCCACGGAGATGCTCAGGGGCTGGAACAGCTCTGCTCCCAGGACAGGCTGAGGAAGCTGGGATTGCTCAGCCTGGAGAAGGGAAGGCTCCAGGGAGACCATAGAGCACCTTCCAGTGCCTGAAGGGAGCTGATCCAAAGCCTGGAGAGAGCCTTTTTCCAAAGGCCTGCAGTGAAAGGACAAGGGGCAATGGTTTGAAATGAGAAAGGAGTGGATTGAGATGAGAACTAAGAAGTTCTTTCCCAGCAGAGGGGTGGACACTGGCACAGGCTGCCCAGGGAGGTGGTGGAGGCCCCATCTCTGGAGACATTCCAGGTGGGGCTTGAGGAGGCTTTGAGCACCCTGCTCTAGTTGAGATGTCCCTGCTCTCAGCAGGGGTTGAACTGTTGAGCTCTGGAGGTTCCTTTCAACCCAGACAGATCTGATTTCACTTCGCAGTGCAGAGGTTGGTAAATACCCTTGCAATCCTCTGTGTGCTCCTGGGCTGGGGGGTGAGATCTCCCTGAAACATGGCAGCAGCTTTGCTGAGATTGTGTGATCTCCATCTGCAGTTCCTGTTCTCTGCTTGTACCTGGGAGGTGCCTCAAGTGAGGAGGCACCACAGCGAGGATTTGGACGTAGCTGGATTGGGCCAAAAGCATCTGCAAGAGTCAGTTCCTGCATAAGGGGCTGTCTGAGGGTGCTGATCCTGCAGACACAAGACCAATCACTTCAGCTGCTTCCTTATCTGAAGGACTAGAGCTGAGCTGCATGGCTTAAGGCACCTCAGCTGCCTTAGTTTGAGTTATCAGCATTTTGCAAGGGGATTCATGTTTCATTTGGATTATTTGATCATCACAAGCAAAACAAGGAAGGAAAGATTTCCTGAATTCCTGGCAGGATTTCTGTTCTTTTTTTCCCCTTCTTTATAAACTCAATTTGTTCCTATTATTTTTTTTATCTGCTTTCTTTTTCCCACCCCACCCAGACTTAAACAGTGCCGGGAAATTTTGTACTTACCCAGCTGTGCAGTCTGAGGAAAGCCAAGTTAGTTTTTTTCCATGCATCAAAATCATAATAGTTTGAAATGACTTATTAATTTGCTGAGTTTCCCAGAGAGAAGACATCAGATACTTAACTGATATGCCCCTTTTACTTAGCCAAAAGGCCACACAAAGGTTAGGGCAAGTGGATACACACGATTTCTTTATCCAAGTCCTTGAGGATTTCCCATTAGCAAAGTCAGAGTTGCTTTTTTCTTTTTTAATTTTGTTTCAAGAAAAATTAATTAATAGAGTAAAGCAGGTTAATTTATTTTCATTATAGGCCCCTTTCTGGTGCAGACTCTGGACAGAGAAGCTGTAGCTGGTTACTCAGATGGCTGCCTTGCCTGACAGAACGATCACCTCCAGTTGGGTCATTGCTTGAGAATGTGTATTAGGAAATAGTTTTCAGACTGAGTTGATCAGATAAACTCTTCCTGGTGTATAAGCAGTGCTGCTGGTGGTGACAGAGTTGTGTTGTGCATGTTTCTGTGTCACCTCACAGCAGTGTGACTTTTTTTTTCTTGCTACTATTAAGCAAAGTCTGCAGTTCTGTGGGTTAGCACTAGCAATGGAAAACTGTTTGGACTGGCAAGAAACACTGTAATTTTATTTACTATGCTTTTTTGATGGGTACATTCTATGTTCTGGGCCAAAAGTGATCACACAGTATATAATCCCTCAGCATCCACAAGGATTGGCAGCCAAATCAGGATGGTGAAACCTCTATCAGTCAAAGCACCGTGACCTAGAACCTGTTCCCTGTGTCTGGAGCTCCCAAAAGGCAACAAGAATTCTGAATTTTCTGCACCAAAATAGAACCCAGCATGAGAAAGGCTCCAGGCTGCAATAATATTTCCTCAGCCGTGTGCTGTTGGGCCCTTCCTGGCAGGGCTGGACCACATCCACAGGTCATGTTGACTTTCTCTGGATTGATGAAGTTTCAGCAGCTGTCCCTTGCTGCTTTCAGGAAGTCAGGTTGGGAGCTGTGAGGTGAAACAGCCCTGTAAGTTTAGTGGCTGGCTGTGAGTGGTGGTGTGATTTGTGTCCCCAAGAATGGTATCCAGCAGCACACCCCATGGCCATACCCATGGCTGGATGTGTCAGAGGAGTCCACAGGAAAAAAGACCCAACGTGGACACTGGGGGCAAATTTGGGGCAATTAGGTCTTTAGTTCCCTGGCTCCTCTGACCTCATCAAGAGCTCACAGAATGTTAGAGTCACAGAATGTCAGGGTTTGGAAGGGACCTAGAAGATCATCTAGTCCAACCAGCTCCAGCTGATGTGGTGCATAACTTCTGCGTGGTTGTCCAGCTGCTTCCTCAGGACCCTGCAGGTCCCTTGCTGGGATGAGATCCATGCTCACCCCTGCTCATTCTGGTGGCACAAAAGCTGTCCTCCCTTAACATGCTATGTTGGAGCTTTCAGGAAGGGATTGGAGAAGAAATGGAAAAGGGGTCTGGATGTCCCCAGACTAGTGAAACCTGCTGGACCTACAACAATGCCTAAGAAAACTCTCCCTTTTCCCTGGATTTGTATCTTACCTGCATTTCACTGCCAGCTGCTGGGGACCTTAGAAGAGTCTTCTCATGAGAAACAGTTTTTTCAGGCAGCAAGTCTGAGCTGTGGCACTTGGAAGTCAAGGACTGGTCTTCTCTCAACAAAAAGTCACTCCTGGAGTACATTTTGGAGACCTTTGATTTCATAGTAATTAATTGTGTAGATTTTTGACTAAGTGGAGCCTAGCAAAGAGTTGGATCCAGGTGTTAAGTGGTAGAGATAGCAGAAAGTCAACAGCAACTTTGCTGCTCCTTTTTTTTTTGGTAAAAAAAAAACTTGGGAACTTAAAAATTCCAATCTTGCTGCATTAAACTAAGTCGTGCAGAAATGCTCCAGCTGTTCTTTGCATTGTGGAAGCCAAATTCAGCATTTTGATGTTGTTCTTTTTTTTTTTTTTTTTTTTTTGAGAGAGAGATCAGTTGTGAAACTATTTGATGTGTTAAGTAATAAAATCTTACCTGTACTATCCTTCCATTTATTTTGATTTTCCTAGCTAGCTTATTTAAGGTGGACTCCTTCCAGCTCATCCTGCAAAATACCAAGTTCACCAGGAGTTAAACTGGCCAGCATTCTTTGTGAACTGGGATGTCCAGTGGCACTGGTGGACTATTAGCCTTTGAAGCTTGCTCTTCTCCTCCACTGAATGCTCTGATGGCAGCTGAACTCATCAGGTTTTTGGTCAAAAGTGGTAGAACACAGCAACAAATCATTTCTGTGTTATGTTTTCTGTTTTAAAAAGAGCTACCCACCCTCCTCAGCCTCCTCCATTTACAGGAAGATGCAATCCTTGATTTAATGCTCTCAGGGAGAATCCATTGGTGGATTTTTTTTTTTCAATGTTATTCTTTTGGAAAATGTCCTGGTTTTCCCAAAATTTTCAGGTATGAGCTCACTCTGAAGTGTAGACAAATCTTCATTTAAACTATATATATAGTTTACGTATTTAATTATGCACACATCTAGATTACCTTAAAAGATTGGGATGATCCTTGAGGTCCCTTCCAACCTGATATTGTATGATTTATAGTGTTCTAAAGAAGACCTACATCTCTGCTTAACAGAGAGTTCCCTGCCCTCACACTTGGTGTGAGAAGGAACAGGAACACTGAGTTTGGGAACACTCACCCCACAGGGTTAATTCCTAGAGCAGTGGAGCTCCTGTCCATTTTGGGATGCTGATGATATATTTCATTTCAGAGTTCTTGGTTTAATGCAGAAGAAAATAACCTGTGTCCATTATCAAACTGAGTCCTTTCCACAGGTCTGGTCATTTCCAAGTTATTCCTCTTGTTGTTGGTTTCAGTGAAGCTGTCTGAGGAGTTCCTGGGTTACTAATATTTTTAATCTAAGCTTTTAAACTTAAAGTGCAGTCAGCTCTCCTAAGGCTAGATCTGGGTGAGTGGTGAAGGTCACTGCAGTGATAGATGCAGTGTTAACTAGCCTGTTATCAGGGACTGCACCAGGCTCCTCTTGGGTACCTGCCCAGATGACAGCACTGTAGCCCGTTTTGATCTTCATTTTCTCCCTTTAATTGGGTGGCCTTTCCCGTGCCTCTCCCTGCCTGAAGTCCTGTTAACTGGTGAGCACAGAATGGACTGGCTGGGATATCAAAGAACTGGGTGCTTCAAAATAAAAAAGCCAGACACCAGTTTATAGCAATTCAAAGAATACAGAAGCATTTGCACTTCTGATACCACCTGTTTTGTGTGCCAAGGATTGTTATGGGGGCTGAAAAACTCAGAAGGTTTGGGAGGGGAAAAAAGCCTTTTTTTTGGGGGGGGGAGGGGGGGTGTGTGTGAATTGAAGAAAGGGGCAACAGAACTTGTCTTGGGATTTCCAACACAGGAAAGACATGGACCTGATGGAGTGAGTCCAGAGGAGGCCACAAAGATGATCAGAGGCTGAAACACCTCTCCTACGGGGACAGGCTGAAGGAGCTGGGGTTGTTCAGCCTGGAGAGGAGAAGGCTCCAGGGAGACCTTAGAGCACCTTCCAGTACCTGAAGGGGCTACAGGAAGGCTGGAGAGGGGCTGTTTCCAAGGGCCTCTAATGAAAGGATGAGGAGTAATAGGTTTAAATTGGAGGAGATTTGGACTAGATGTCAGGAAGAATTTCTTTACCTTGAGGGTGGTAGAGCAGTGGAATAAGCTGCCCATGGAGGTGGTTGGGACCCCATCCCTGGAGATATTCCAGGTGAGGTTGGCAAAGTGTCTGAGCAGCCTGGTCTAGTTGGGGTGTCCCTGCTCACCGCAGGGGAGCTGGACTGGAAGACCTTTGGAGGCCCCTTCCAGCCCTGGCCATTCCATGATTGTATGTGAGTGAAGCAGAAACATTTGTCATGTGCTGAGTGAATGAGCTGGACCTACAGTTAAAGTCATGAGGCTGTTTAACAACACAAAGGAAGGTGTTTAAATTCCAGCTCTTGAGTGCTACTGAAGTGCTACCAATTTGACAGCTGTAGGCAAATGTGGGGAATATCAGCTCAGTCCCATTTCTGGAATTTGCCAGGATCACAGAGGTACTCATGGAGAAATCCATCTAATACTATTATCTCTCTCTATTATGCTCTAATAATAATCTTTGTTATATTTTTCTCTTGGGCCTATATGCTGGAATATTTCTTGGCATGCCTTCAGATCTCTAATTGTTGGTATGTTTGGCTTGCCTCAGGCCAACTTTAAATGAATGTATTTGGGAATCTTTGCTGTGTATGAGATTATTTGAGTACCACTGCTGTACCTGTGCAGTACTGCTGATCATAACTCATGCCATTAAAAAAACAAACAAAACCCCAACAAAGCAATGCAGAAAGGGAATCCTGATGAGTTTTTAGTCAAAGTGATATATTGGGGAATCCAGTCAGTTATATTCAAAGTTGTCAGGGCTACCTCTGCACATTTCAAACTTCTGTTGGTACAAGTAATTGTTTATAGTTCTTTTGGGGTAACCTTGAGGGGTCTAAGGCTGTGCTTGCAACTCATCTAGGAATGCCTGAAGTCACTCCACACTACCTTGTCTGATAGCACAGTGCTCAGTGTGAGCAGAAGTTTTGCTTCTGACACTTGATAAATACACAGGGGATGTTTCCTCTCAGAAATTACTCCTTAGTCTGAACCAGAACAGAGCTATCTTGTTCTTTTTGTCTCCCTCAGCAGCTCTTCCTTTGGATCCCAGCATTAGGCACATTAAATCCTCTGCTTTATGGGCTCTGGAGTGATGTGGTTGCTTCTGGGCATGGGCAGCCAGCAATGTGAATACCCCTGTGCCAGTGGAGGCTCTGAGGTTTGGAATGAATGCTTGTGAATGGGGAGGTGGAAGCAGACACAGATCAGGGAGGAGGACCCACAATAGCAAAAATAGTTATGAAATATGGTGCTATAAAAATTCTCCTGTGGGGTCCTCAAACCATTGGCACATCTGTATTGTGGTTGATGACAGTTCTGGCATGACAGAGAATGACAGCCCTGTCTTTCAGTGTTCAGGGCTATTTATCAGGTGTCATTTCCTTAAAAAAATCCCAAACCAGTACCAAGCTGCATGGATTTGGTTCACGGACCATATATATGACCCTTGGGCCACCAGTTTATCTGCCTGAATGAAATACCACGGCCTGTGTCCCTGGTTCAGTTCCTATTGTGTTCTGTCTCTGGTGGTTCAGTCTGGACAGAATTCCCAGCTGCTCCAAGTGGTTTGAGTGCTGTGATGTGGTGAGTGGCCTGCTGTTGGTCAGGCTGAAGGGTTTTCATGGCTTGATCATTCTGCAAACAGGAGTCTCCAATCCTAAAGCAACGAGCAGATTTCCCCCAATGGAGGTAGGCAAGCTACAAGAGAGGCTGCTCACACTTTTTGGTGTGTTCAGGTTCAAAAATGAGCTTTGCACATGGAGAAAGAACAGAGGCCTCTGTTGGCTGCCTTTCAAGAGACTTACACCTTCCTTTTCCTCCCTTCTGCAGCAGGGAGTTGTGAATTCTTTTTCAGATACCTTTAGCCTATCCTATCTCTACAGCTATTGCAAGGAACTTGTCACATCTCCCTGCCCTGACCCCAACATCTTAACCCCCTCTCCCTGTGATCTCTCACTTCTAGTTTTCCTTCTCTCCATTTCATCTCCTGTTAGGCAGCATCTCCCCCGCAGAGCTGTGCTGGAGTGGAGGCTGCATGTGGGCCAAGAGAGGGAGAAGGATTTAGACACCACTAAGCATAGTGTGGCTTCTTGTCTCACAGCCTGGTTCCTCTGGGTGAAGGAAAACAACCTGGTCTCAGCCACCACTACCACGGCCTGTGCTGCTGCCACACTCCAGGCAGTGCCTGCTTCCTGAGAGAGGAGCCAGTCAGTGGGGAAGGTTTCTGCTGCTCAGTCCAGAAATGCTCCTCAGGCGTCTGGGAGTGTCAGGAGGTTTTGAAGGGAGCCGAGAGAAAGGGCCTCCAGCCCATGGTCTGGCTACCTGCCAGCACCACGGAGACGGGTGTGGGGTTGGCCAGCAGCGCACGTGTGGCCTCTCCTGCCAGCTCAGGGCACTTGGTGCCCATGGGCTGTGGGGACAGGTCTTGGGCCATGGGGATGGGGCAGGCTGCAGGGATGGGTTGGACCATGGCGAAGGGTCTCGGGCCATGGGGACAGGTCAGGCTGCAGGAGGTCAGTGCAGTGGGGACAGTTTGGGCCATGGAAATGGGTTGAGGTGCAAGGACGGGTCAGGCTGCAGGGACAGGTCAGGCTGTGGGGACTGGTCTCAGGCCACAGGGGTGGGTTGGGCCACCAGGAGGGGTCAGACCATGGGGCCAAGTCTTGTGGGGATGGGTCAGGCTGCGGGGACAGGTCTGGCTGCAGTGACAGGTCTGGCTACAGGGACAGGTCTGGATGCAGGTAAGGGTTGGGCTGTGGGAGGTCAGTGTGGCACGATGGGTGGCTCTGCATCTGCATCGTGGTGAATGATTCTGTGATTCTATGTGAAGAGGCTTTTGGATTTCATTGCTTCCTGGCTGTGGAGAGTTCTGAGCAGATGCGTGGACCTGGACTGCCCTGGGAGTCAGGAAAAAAAGAAAAACCTAAAAAAAAAAGAAAAAGTGAGGGAGAGTGAGAGAAAATCAAGGGAATCCATTAAAAATTGCTTCTGCTACCTCATTAATCTTTTGCAGCAAATAATACATGCAAAACTTGGGCTAGCAAAATCTCCAAAGAATAACATTTTTTTTGGTGAGGTTTTAACAAATTAAAGAAATAAATTAAGTCACTAGAACAGCAGGAAAGTGCTTGAGGCCTCCAGGATTTGTATGTTTTACCATTGTTCTAAAAATAAACTTGGGGGAAAAAAAAATAATTTTTAAAGTCTTTCAGTTGAAAAATAATAGTTGCTTTCAGTGGCCACGGTTGGGTTTTGTTCCCAAGTGGTTCTTCACCACCTTCCCCAGCCCTGTGGCTGACTTCTGCAAAGAGAAGGCAGCAAATGGCAGGACTGGAGGTGGCAACGCCCTGTGGTGAAGGGGAGAGACTTGCTGGGCATGGGCAGGAAGGATGTAAAGTAGAAGCTAAAACGCCTGTGCCTCACCCCACTGCAGCAGCTGAGACAGTGCCTGTGGTGTTGGAGATCAGCAATGGGCTTTCTGGCCCCCCACCAGCCCCAAAACTTCTGGCAGCTTGGGTGAGTATTGGAAGAGAGGTGGCTGGTGCCCCAGATGAATGGCCAGGCTGGTCCCCTCACTTCTTTCTGGACATTTTTTTTAAGAGAGCATAACAAGTCTTCCCAGGTCACCAGAAATCAGGCTGCCTTCTGATTTCCCTTTTTCACTCTCCTTTTTTGTGATTTGCAGTCAAGTCCCTTCAGAGAACAGCATGATCTCTATTCCCCTCCCTGGAAGAGTACTTCCCCTCATCCCAGTTTCTGCCTCAGTACTTGGTTCCACTGCCTCTCCTCCCTGGGCTACCTCCTCTGCCCATTCACTGCCTGCTGTCGTTCTTCCAGCTCCACCCAGCCTGTGCCCTGGGGAAGAAGAGCTACACTCCCTCTCTTTCTCCCTGTCCCACAAATTGGAACAACTGTTTTTTGTCAAAGCCAGCTGAGCTGCGTGATCTGCAGGCAAACAGAGTTCTGGAGGAAGCTTTTTAAAGGTAGAAATGATGAATAGGTGTCTGGCTTTCCACTGGAGATTATCACTAGAAGTTAGGCATGGTGAATTTCTCCTCCTCCAGCCCTTGCTCACACTGAAGCTGGATGTGTGAACGTTATAAAAGCAATCAGCTAACTGATGCCTTCAGAGGTGCAAAGGTGAGGCTGCTGTTTTCTGGCAGGTAATCTGCAACTTGCCTGTAATTGCCTTCCTACTCACCTGAATTCTGCAGCATAGAAAGCAGGAGCAGGATAGGAAATGTTTACTCTGACGTTCTGCACTGCTTTCTGCTGCTGGAGCTCTGACACCTTCCAACCCCACTTGTCTTCCCTGTAAAAGCTTTTCAAGGGGCTCAGCCACTGATTTTTGTGGATTACCTGTGCGTGGGGTAGTCAGCTGTGCACATGTGTGTTCTCATACACACATGTGCATGACCACTTCCAACTCAGCAAATGCCAGAGCTCCTGTCACCCCTGGTATATCAGTTAATCCCCTTGTGAACATTTTCTTGCTGTAGCCTTTAATTTGCAGATGCTTCTGCTGTCTCCCCCCCCTCTCATCCCTGCTGTATATCCGTGCACAGAATGGGCTGTGCTCAATTACTGAGCAGCAACTTCAGATTTAGTTTTCTCCTTACTGCTCAGTGTGTGGCCCCTGCCCTTATTTACTGCACAGTATTCAGGCCCTGCTCTGATGGCAAGACAGTTGATTTCCTCATGGGTTTTTCTGTGTCTTCATCATTGTGTGTGTGTGTATCTTTGGCTACACAAGTGATTTATGGTGGAACTTGTTCTGGTACTTGTCCCCAGACTCCTGATGGTACCCATTTATTGCTTTCATTCTTGAGATGGTTTTAGACTGGAAAAATATATGCCAGAGAAAACTGTAATTTGCTGTGAAGGGAGGTAGCCACTTTGGTTGGTTTGTTTGTGCATGTTCTGTTCTGTTACAAAAGCTGTGAGTGAGCAGTGAAAAGGCTGGGGATTTTTTTTTTCCTGCCTGCTGCAGTTCTGAGGAGAGGGCAAAGCTGCCACTTCCCAGAAGTCACTGGGGAGGACAGAAGAGCTTTTACAGAGTGCAGTGTAGGACATCCTCTTCTTCCAGACACACACACACCCCCCCTCTACCCTCAAACATGGAGAAGAGCTCCTGGGAAACTCCAGATTGTGGCTCGGCTGTGAGAGAACAGAGTCTGCTGGGAGCCAGCACTGGGATGGTGCAGGGTGTGGAGCTGATCACTCACTGGTGCTGCTGGACTGAGAGAAGGGTCAGGAGCTCCCTGGCCTGTGAACACTGCAGTGGGGAAGGAGTGGAGTGCACTGCTCTGGGATCTGTGTTCTCTGTGCTTTGAGTAGCCTGGTTTCATACCTGTACAGGTCATCACCCTTTAGACATGCATGGGCTGTAAGGAAGAGGTGTGAGAAGACCACCTCAAAGTGCTGGCCAGCATGAGACGCAGTTGCACCTAAAATGCAGCCACCTTGGCAGCACCTGGATTTCTTTGGCCACATCTGCCTGTGCCATGCACTATTAAATCCTAGTGGCAGTCCTGGCTCTGGAGCTCTGGAGAAAGCTTCTGGCCCTTACTGATTGCTGTGCTGACTCCTGGATGGTTTGGGAAGGTAGACTCTGTGGTGCTGGCATTTTCCCCTGAGGAGAGAGGGAATACATTTGGTTCCTATAGGGCTGCAGCACCAACCACTGCCTACAGTAAAGACCTGAGACATTGTGTGGTGTTGGACTCATGTGGATGACAAGGAAAAATCCCCCCTTCCCTGCAGTTATCAAGTCAGCAAGGTGTTTAAAGCTACTGCTGGTTGGATAGGACTGAAGCTAGATCAGTATGAGCCTCTAGCAGACTGGGAAGGTCTCTGAGACAGCGATGGATTGTTCTAAGTGTGGGGCTTATGTGTGAGGATGGATGAAACTAATTAGGATGCTGCCAGGTGCTGACTGAAGGAGGAAAAGAAATGGTTTTTCCACCTATGTTTTATTGAAGCTCTTCTTTACATAACCTTAGGAGAGTTTTGTGTTGTCTTTTAAAAGTATCTGAACTAAGAGATTGCTGGTACATGACCTGATCAGAGTTTCCAGAGCAGGTGACTGGACAAATTGGTTCTCTCAGCTTCCTGAAGTGTAGGGGAAAGTGTGATCCTTTAACAGCCATCTTTTAAAACATGTGGAAACATCTCCATGAATGGTGTCTCAATTCCACCACTGTGGGAAAATAGAAATCCTTACTTGCTGCCCCAGTCACTGTGATGTGAGGCCCAGGCTTGGCAGGAGCCATGGTTCAGTCTCCTCTGAATTGCCAGCTCTCTAAACAAACTGTATGTTGTTGAAACAGAAGAATCTGTTTTCCACTGGGACTTAAAGTAATTTGTATTGAGCCCTGAGAGTTTCCAAGCCACCAGATTTTGAAATTGTCTTTGTTAAAACAGGAAAGGAATTCTAGAGCGTGAAGTGGTCTGGATCTGCTCATCATGGCTGCAAAGGGGAGATCTGCAAGTAGGTTCAACATCTGAACAGCAATGTTTGTCAAGGTAGGGACAGAGACACCAGTAGCCTCCCCTTTAGCATGTGAGCAGGGAGCAGCTGTGTTGCTTGTGTTCCCCATCACTCTGCTGGCTGACTCCAGCCTTCAGTACCAAAAATCTGTTTCTGATGGATTTTTGGTCTCTGACCTTCCAGGAGACAGGCTTGCAAGAGACTTCTAAGATCGTGTCACACTAGAAAACTGTTTGCTTTTGTTTCTTGAACAGCACATCAGAACTCCAGGAGACAGAAAGTACAGAGAGATAGGACAGGTTCTCTTGAGGGGACCATGGGATGACCTGCAGGGAGCCAGGCTAAATTGAAGCTAAGGAGTGCTTTGTGGGCAGCAAGCTTAGAAAAATATTACATTTGTATATATTTGGGCGTTTGTTTTTTTTTTAAGAGGGCAGTTTGGAAGCTGTGGCTGGTTCTGAACTAGAGCTTAAGTGTTGTAATGGACAAGCATGGGGTTAAAAGGGGCTGACCCAGGTGGAGGATATTCCCCATCTAACCTGGGATTTGAGTCTGATTTCTGTGATAACCATATTTAAAGCTGAAAAGGTAGGATGAGGATGAAACAGTTGGAAGTAAAAGAAGTCTGGCCAAATTTTTTCATTTGTATGGGCTATGTAAACCTCTCTCTCAAGCTGTCGTTACTGATCTATTTTTACTTTCTTTGCTTCCCGGAGGCAAAAGTAATAATTCCATGCCAAAAAGGCCAATTTTCCCAGCATTTACCAAAACCAGCATGAATTCCTCAACAGCCGATGTCACAGAAGTTAATTTTCTAAAAAGTTAGAGAGTTCTGTAAGCATCAGTGTTATTGTGGACAGAAAGGGGCCAATTAAACCCCAGGCCCTGGGTAAGTTTGGATCTTTATCCGCACTCGCTATCTCATTGTGATCCAGGTTCCTCTCTGCTTGATGTCTTTCCAAGATTCCCCTGTATTCATTTTATCCTTGACAGGCTAGCGAACATCTANCAGATTGTGGCTCGGCTGTGAGAGAACAGAGTCTGCTGGGAGCCAGCACTGGGATGGTGCAGGGTGTGGAGCTGATCACTCACTGGTGCTGCTGGACTGAGAGAAGGGTCAGGAGCTCCCTGGCCTGTGAACACTGCAGTGGGGAAGGAGTGGAGTGCACTGCTCTGGGATCTGTGTTCTCTGTGCTTTGAGTAGCCTGGTTTCATACCTGTACAGGTCATCACCCTTTAGACATGCATGGGCTGTAAGGAAGAGGTGTGAGAAGACCACCTCAAAGTGCTGGCCAGCATGAGACGCAGTTGCACCTAAAATGCAGCCACCTTGGCAGCACCTGGATTTCTTTGGCCACATCTGCCTGTGCCATGCACTATTAAATCCTAGTGGCAGTCCTGGCTCTGGAGCTCTGGAGAAAGCTTCTGGCCCTTACTGATTGCTGTGCTGACTCCTGGATGGTTTGGGAAGGTAGACTCTGTGGTGCTGGCATTTTCCCCTGAGGAGAGAGGGAATACATTTGGTTCCTATAGGGCTGCAGCACCAACCACTGCCTACAGTAAAGACCTGAGACATTGTGTGGTGTTGGACTCATGTGGATGACAAGGAAAAATCCCCCCTTCCCTGCAGTTATCAAGTCAGCAAGGTGTTTAAAGCTACTGCTGGTTGGATAGGACTGAAGCTAGATCAGTATGAGCCTCTAGCAGACTGGGAAGGTCTCTGAGACAGCGATGGATTGTTCTAAGTGTGGGGCTTATGTGTGAGGATGGATGAAACTAATTAGGATGCTGCCAGGTGCTGACTGAAGGAGGAAAAGAAATGGTTTTTCCACCTATGTTTTATTGAAGCTCTTCTTTACATAACCTTAGGAGAGTTTTGTGTTGTCTTTTAAAAGTATCTGAACTAAGAGATTGCTGGTACATGACCTGATCAGAGTTTCCAGAGCAGGTGACTGGACAAATTGGTTCTCTCAGCTTCCTGAAGTGTAGGGGAAAGTGTGATCCTTTAACAGCCATCTTTTAAAACATGTGGAAACATCTCCATGAATGGTGTCTCAATTCCACCACTGTGGGAAAATAGAAATCCTTACTTGCTGCCCCAGTCACTGTGATGTGAGGCCCAGGCTTGGCAGGAGCCATGGTTCAGTCTCCTCTGAATTGCCAGCTCTCTAAACAAACTGTATGTTGTTGAAACAGAAGAATCTGTTTTCCACTGGGACTTAAAGTAATTTGTATTGAGCCCTGAGAGTTTCCAAGCCACCAGATTTTGAAATTGTCTTTGTTAAAACAGGAAAGGAATTCTAGAGCGTGAAGTGGTCTGGATCTGCTCATCATGGCTGCAAAGGGGAGATCTGCAAGTAGGTTCAACATCTGAACAGCAATGTTTGTCAAGGTAGGGACAGAGACACCAGTAGCCTCCCCTTTAGCATGTGAGCAGGGAGCAGCTGTGTTGCTTGTGTTCCCCATCACTCTGCTGGCTGACTCCAGCCTTCAGTACCAAAAATCTGTTTCTGATGGATTTTTGGTCTCTGACCTTCCAGGAGACAGGCTTGCAAGAGACTTCTAAGATCGTGTCACACTAGAAAACTGTTTGCTTTTGTTTCTTGAACAGCACATCAGAACTCCAGGAGACAGAAAGTACAGAGAGATAGGACAGGTTCTCTTGAGGGGACCATGGGATGACCTGCAGGGAGCCAGGCTAAATTGAAGCTAAGGAGTGCTTTGTGGGCAGCAAGCTTAGAAAAATATTACATTTGTATATATTTGGGCGTTTGTTTTTTTTTTAAGAGGGCAGTTTGGAAGCTGTGGCTGGTTCTGAACTAGAGCTTAAGTGTTGTAATGGACAAGCATGGGGTTAAAAGGGGCTGACCCAGGTGGAGGATATTCCCCATCTAACCTGGGATTTGAGTCTGATTTCTGTGATAACCATATTTAAAGCTGAAAAGGTAGGATGAGGATGAAACAGTTGGAAGTAAAAGAAGTCTGGCCAAATTTTTTCATTTGTATGGGCTATGTAAACCTCTCTCTCAAGCTGTCGTTACTGATCTATTTTTACTTTCTTTGCTTCCCGGAGGCAAAAGTAATAATTCCATGCCAAAAAGGCCAATTTTCCCAGCATTTACCAAAACCAGCATGAATTCCTCAACAGCCGATGTCACAGAAGTTAATTTTCTAAAAAGTTAGAGAGTTCTGTAAGCATCAGTGTTATTGTGGACAGAAAGGGGCCAATTAAACCCCAGGCCCTGGGTAAGTTTGGATCTTTATCCGCACTCGCTATCTCATTGTGATCCAGGTTCCTCTCTGCTTGATGTCTTTCCAAGATTCCCCTGTATTCATTTTATCCTTGACAGGCTAGCGAACATCTATTGGCACTTGTATCAAAAGGTTTGGAAAGGGAACAGCTGAACATAATCTTCAGATAAATGCAGCATACCGTGGCCACAGATAAATGGCCTCTCCCATGAACAGAGAGGTGAGGTCTGTAGCTCTGAAAAGCTCTTGATTTAGATTTTCCTCTAGAGAATAGAATCATAGAATGGTTTGGGCTGGAAGTGACCTCTAAAGGTCAGCTAGTCCAACCCCCCTGCTGAGACCAGGGACACCCTCAACTAGAGCAGGTCACTCTGAGCCTCATCAGGTCCCAGAGCAAAGTGGCAGGATCCCCTCTCTCTGGCCACACTTCTTTTGATGCCATTGGCCTTCTGGGCTCCAGCACACACTGCCTGCTCATGTCCAGCTTCTCATCCACCAGCACCCCTAAAATGAAGGTCATGTTATCACTCTGTTATCACTGTTGTGATTCTGTAGCACGGGGAGCTGATCTGTGGAAGGTCTCAGGTATGTACCTGCAGCTTGGCTACCCAGGGGTTTTGTGACCTGTGTCAGGAAAGCCCTGTCAGGTCATACACAGGCTTAGTGACTTGAGTCTTCCACAGATTAGCCAAAAGGGAAGAAATGAAGTGCATATTCCACCCCTGCTGCTGCAGAAGTGTACAAACAAATCTATCCCTCTCTACTGGGCCACATTCACATGCACGTGCTGGTTCCTCAGTGCCAGATCCCGCTATGAACTCCAGCTCTGCATGCTGTTAGAGATGGCAGAAGGAGATGGATATCAGGATCTCCACACACGCACAGAGAATGGTTTGGGGTTTGGTTGTTTTTTTTTTTTTGACCTGCAGCATATGGTGATATTTGCTTAATCCATGGAAAATTCACATACCCGTAGATGATGTGAGATGTATTTTCTCCTCAAACTGCGAACCATAGTTTTACACTGGGCTGTATATGTTATAGTCCTGTTTTCTGCTCCAGGTATGTTTGGTGTTTCTTGGGGTTTTGTTTGTTTGTTTGGTTTTGGTTGGTTGTGGGGTTTTTTTGGTTTTTATTTCCACTGTTCCAGTCTAAAAAAAAATAAAAATTAATAAAGCCATATATTAAAAAAATCCAACCACCAGAAAACACATAAATAATTCAGAACACATGCTTTATGTCAACTGTTTCACTGTTACTATTTTATCTCTATAAACAGGGCAGAGGCAGATCCCATCCAAACAAGGAAGAGGAGGAAGATGCATTGCAAAATTATGGCTGGGTCATGTGAGTCAAAAATACATGCACAGATACATCTTTTGACTGGAAAGCCCAGCTCAGAAATGTGATGCCTGCATTTTAAATACTCGCTTTGTGAGCTGCTGATTGCATGGTACAGTAAGTTCATAGAATCACAGAATCATTAAGGTTGGAAATGACCTTTGAGATTATTAAGTCCAACTATCTACTCAACATCAATACAATCACTCACATCCTGAAGTGCCACATCTGCATTTTTTCTTAACCCCCTCCAGTGATGGTGATTCTACCACCTCCTTGGGCAGTCTGTTCCAGGGCCTCACCACTCTCTCAGTGAATAAATTATTGTTGAGTGCACTCTGCCTGCCTCTGCCTTTTTGTATGTATGCAGTTGCTATTTGTTGATGACTTTGGGTGTCCAGGCTTCCAGATGTTCAGAAATCCCACACAAATGTGCTGTAATGAGACTCTGTTGGAGGGTGCTAAACTTTTTGGCATTCCCTAGGAATTCAGCCCCTTAGAAAATATTCGTTTTGGGTTGCTTTTTGTAAGGGGGAAGCCAAATCCAACTTCCTGAAGTCAGGTGGAAGTGCTCTGTTGACTTAAAAAAAGGACCTGGGCTGGACCTATAACATATCTCATCTTCCATTCAGATGCAAAAGTTTGATTTGCTTTTTCATATTGTGAGTTCTTGACTGATCAGCTGCTGAGAGAGTTCCTGAAAGTTGCTTTAATTTTCAGCACACCTTTACATACTGCCTATAGTCCATACCAAAGCCTTGCTCTCCCTCACACTCCACTTGCTGTGGTTCAACATTGCTGAGAGAGCCTGTCCCTGGTCCTTTGTAGCTGCTTGATTTGTTGTAATAGCTTGATGAGGTATATTATTTTGTATCTCTTCTGACACACTAGAATTAGACACATCTCTGCTTTACTGTGATGATAATAAATGTCACCATTACTTGTTTACCACTCAAGTTCTGATATGCAGTGCAAAGCTAAAGATAGCACAACAAACTACATCATATTCTAGGCTGTCATGTCTGCAGTGTAGAACACAACAGGCCAATTCAGTCTTTCACAAGACCCATTCCTGAGAATCATCTATCAGTATTTTTTAAAAATACCTATACAAAGCACATGCCACACAGCATTGCTGTGAGTACCCTGTCCTAGTGCCTCATTTTTCTCTCCAGCTAGAAAATTTTGCTGATGTCCAAGGTAGTTGTCTGATGCAAATCTTGTTCCCCCTTCAGTGGCCACGGAGGCAATAGGGAACAACCTTTTATGCACCAGATAGCTGGAGGATCCTATACCATAGGATCCTTCTGCTATGGTTATGAGGAACCAGAATTCAGGGAGGACCTCTCTCTGCCACATATTTCCCCTCTGACTGCAGTCAGAGTCTGTTAGTCTCTGTATTTTGCTGCCTCAAAGGGACACTGTGAGGGTAAGTTCACTGGTGTTTGCAGGGATGTTCAGATACTGCACTGACAAGGGCTTCATAGGTGAATAGAGAGAGAGAGCAGACATTCATTTATTAATCTGGTAAAGGACTGATATTCAACTCAGCAATACTCCCAAACAAAAGTCCAAGCCTATATTATCAGCATGTCTCTTATCTCTGGAATTTTGTTTTGTGCTGTCCTACTGCACTTGTTGTTGGGTTGTGCAGCTTCCTGGAAAAGAGAACTTTGAATACATGAAGAGAAAACGCCTGGTAAAAGCTGTAACCAGCTCTGACTGTCCGTTGTATGACAGCCAACAAATATCACCTGCTGATGATTTACAGATTCCTGGGAGATGTGGTGTTGAATCTCAAAGAACTGGAACAACTCACCCAACATAGCTTCTCAGGAAACAGTGTAATGTATCCACCCGCTTCATACTCTCCTAATTTAGGACATGTGTAGTGTGCAGTGATGAACTGGCCAACTGCTTATGTTGCTGTAAATTTCATTCCCCACCTTACAAAACACCCTTGATTGACCCCTTCTTTTGTGAACGTTCAGCCCAAGGTCCAGTCCTTTTCTTGGGATGGTTACAAATCAAGCTGGTTGTCCATGAGCACGCTCCTCCAGAGAGGAAAACACAATGTGTTCTTGTTTTCATTTAATTGGGCAGCCTTTTCAAGTTCTGCGACCCACTTTTGCTTCCCTTCAAACTGGGACCAGTATTTATTTATCCCTCTTTAAACATAATTTAATTAAGAAAGTAATCAGCAATGTTGAAATGATCTTTGAACTGTACCCCTATCACTGAAGGAAACTGATGAATGCGTTATACAAGAAAGATCTTGTTATCTAAAAAGCTTTCTACTAAATGGTTTTGGCATCCAAAAATGAAGACTTAAAATTCTGTGCTAAATTTATAATGTAAGAGATGTGAACATTATTTATAGAGTCTGAAAGGTATTCCAACTGAATCTGACAAGTTCGTCTGGATTATTTATTGAAAATAAAACTGTTTCAAGTTCAAAGGATTTCAGAAGTGAGTTGGATATTTATGAGTCTGAAGGACAGATTGTAAAAGTACCTGTATAACAGGCAGAGGTTTAATGGTCTAGGATCCCTCTTCAGCCAGTGGAGAGAGATTGGCATGTTACAGTTCCATTCCATTTTCTTAGGCACTTATCTTCAGATGGGAATTTAGTGGCTGATCATCTCAGCAGGGCTTTAACAGGGACGTCTGTAGTTAATCATTATCATCATCTGCCAATTCCAGTCCCCTCTGCTTCAGATCAAGAGAAGGTTTCTGAAAGCTGCCTGGGGTGTAGGTATCTTGGGCACAAAGTGACCAGATCCAAAAAAAGAAAGTCCTACCTCTGCATTCTCACTCAACCCTAGGATCTGAGCTCTTACTGGTTATGCTACAGGATGGATTCAACAGCCATGGGCTAAGTGAATATCAGCACTAGAGGACCCAGCTCATAAGTCCCAAATGCCTTCTGGGGTATGGAGGTTCCAAGACAGTCAGGACAGTGTCTGGACATGCTTAGCAGAAGAATGGAAGCTACCTTGGTAAGTGCTTTGGTGGAGAACCCAGTGTTTAGGGCAGGGATGGAAGATCACTTCTTGTCAAGCCTTCACTCCTTCTGAGTGAACTGTGGGCACCTAACTGTAGGCTTAGCCCTTTGTCCTTCATGAACTTGAATGGACATGTGAAGATAACTAATTACTTCTATCCAAATGCAGGTCTGGAATCAGGGTCTGGTGACTGGAATTAATGAGCAGCACATGGGTTTCTTTGGCTTTTGACCTTGTGACTTGATGAGACCCTCCCTACCCTCAGTTAAATTTGCCACAACCTGTACTGCAGGGATCTCTTGACATGAGTTTGATCACAGGTATGATGCAGGGATTTATATCCTCAAGCTTTTAATTGACTCATTTGCTCAGTTGTGTTACAGATACTCCACATGGGTTCTGTAGGGAAAAGAGAACTAAAGATGAGAAAAAAGATGAAAAGAGAGGACTGCCATTTTTTCCATGAAGAGCAGATTGCAAGTGTGTGGCGTTTTTCCCACACATCTTGAATAGTTTTGGACTTGGGCTTTTTGAGGAGTTTTTAATTAATTTATTGTTTAAGTAACTGTAATGAGAAGAGCCCCTGCCACATTGATTCTAATGAGGATTGCATGTGCTCTGTGTCTTTCTTATTGTGGCCTATATCATTTAAATATCTTTACCAACATGTGCTGTGGCAGATTTCACTTATATCTGCTTAAATTAAAGCTTGTCAGTTTAGGAGCTAAGAAGCACACAAATATTTGAGAGAGGTTTGACATTCACTGCTGAAATCATTGCACTAAATATCTGGCATCAGCAACGTTGCTTGGGAAGGGTTAGAAATTCTCCCTGTTTCACACAGGCTGGACATTCTGGACTTGGAGAAATGTTCTTCACCTTCTGTGTTCATAATTAAGGTTTCTATGAAAATTTCAGCTTGTTTTTCTTCTGTATTTTCTCTGAGCAATATGTGACTGAGCTCCTCAAACTTGCTGCTAGCAGAACAAACAGTACCAGTATCTCAGAAGTAGCTGGAGTCAGAGCACGATTTTGCTGTAAAAGGAATGGTATTTCCTTATGTTCTCATGTCCCAGCAATGCAAGGGAAGATGGCGCTGAGCTGGAAAGGTCTGGTGGAACCTTGGACATTTGAACAGCTCTGGCCACAGGAGATCAAGCTGAAATTTCTCTGCATGTGGTATTTTTCTTCTTCTCTACAGGTCACTGTGAGCAGTGTGTTAGGGCAGTGTGCAGCTTGCACACTCTGAGCTGGAAATTACTTGTTGGTTGACACACCGAAGTCAAACACAGTTATTCATGCAGAGGTCTTGCACACCTAAGTTTAATCTCAATTGTAATGTAATTGTACTTAATAATTACTTAATTGGCTGTTACAAAAGGGAGCAGAACCCATCTATTCCAATACCAGGGAGAGTCTTTGCTGCCAAATGTAGAATTGCTTTCTTTTCTCAGCCAGAATCAGTGAATATGCAGTAGGCAAACAATTTGAGTGCAGGTAGGATCATAGGAGAATTCAGGTTGGAAAAGTCCCAACATCCTTCTCAAAGCAGGATCAGCCATGAGATGAGACCAGGTTTCTCAGGGCTTTATCCAGGTTGGGCCTTGAAAACCTCCAAGGAGGCTACACAACTTCTGGACAGCTCTGTCCTCAGGGGAAAAAGAAATTAAATCCTTCCAGTCAGCCTGAACTTCCCTTGTTTTGATTTCTGCCTTGTCTTCCCACCACACATCACTGTGAAGAGCTTGGTTCTCTCCTTGGTGGCCTCCTTGCTCAGCTGATGAGTGGTGACTGAGACCCAAAGAGGAGGCTCGGAGCATCTTCTGACATCTAAGTTGGTATAAAGGCAAGTAACAGATGTTAAATACAGTGTTTCCTCTGCTGAATGTGCCTGTTGGCCTCAGTCACATTGTTCCTTTCAAAGCATTTTTGTTCTTGTTCAACCTCAAACTGGTGGGTTTCCTACTGTTCAAAGATTCTGAGAGTTTGGGAGGAAGGACATTCTGTTTGATCATTATTGATTTATCTTGTTTGCAATTAAGTAGAGAAAAAAAATACAAACCCCACACCATTTCCCACAAAGTGTCCCATTTTCCACAGTTTATTCCCCATTTCCTTTAGGTTCCTAGAGGTAGCCCTGCTACCTTGTCACTTGTGGTTGTGTTGGCTTCAGTTATTGTCCCTTGCAGCTGACTCAACCCACTGTCACAGCCAGGCCACTAGCTTTGAAGGAGCAGTAACCTTCCCCTCCACCAACTAAGCTCAACCTAGGCAAAGGTCAGATCTGTCATGCAGAGCTATTTATAATTTGGGAATTACATACTCCCACACTGGTGGGAAAACTGTTGTTGACAGACCTGAGCCAACTTTTGTAGCACTTAAGCTTTTTTGTAAGGGAATTTTGGGTTTTGTTCTAACTCAGGCCAGGTCCAAGGGGAGGTGTTGTTCAATCCAGCAGAAAACATATGGAGGAGTGGATTTCTTCACACTGAGATGCTGTGAAACTTCAACTCCACTCCTCCATGCTGTGGACTCATCCCTGCCCTTTCCTCCAGGTTGCTCATTTTCAGGCCTGGAATAACCTGTGTTGGCAGCCTCCTGTAGCACCAAAGTGCTGAGTGTTTCAGGCCAACTGTTAAATCTTCACTTTCTGGATAAGAGAACTGATCTATAGGAAGCTGAAATGACATGATGCTGCTCCATGTGCTTTGCAGAGCTGCAGTTTACTGTTGCCTCAGCCCCTGTTAAAGTTCAGGGAGGGTTTTGGGAGTTGCACAAACTCTGGGTTCCTCTGCATCATCATCTTCTCACTGCTTGTATTTAATTAGCATGTTCCCTCTAAAGAGCTGGAGATGTTTTCTCCAGTTCTGGTGCTGCACATTAATACTTATGCATAATACAGCTTCAAGAAAAGATGAATTGGTGAGTAGTCTGGAAACCTGAGGCTCGTTGCCCTTTTGAGTAATGATTCTGCATGTGGAAGGGGGAGGAAGAAACTGCCATAGGGCCTCTGTGACCTGTTCATGGGTAAATAATTCTTTAGAAAACATTGATTGGGAATGAAAAGTCAGCTGAGAGGCCTGATGGCTATAGAGCAGTTCATGGGGTTAATCTGGGAAGGTTGTGAAGTTAGTCAAAAATTAAATGAATCCCTGAACAAAACTGCCCTGGTTATTTTGGAAAAAACAAGGGAGGAAAACCAAAGCCATGTTGATTTGCTGTAGGTTGAGAAAAACATCCTCCAGGCTTGTGACATTTTTCAGACACTGAATCTTGCACATCAGGTGGATCAAGCCCAATGCTCTGCATATGCACATGAACAGGATCCTTTGAGTGATGAGTGTGTAAGCTCTGCTAGAGTTCTGCATGTGAAGGACATGAAAATTAATTTTTCCAAGTCTTTAAGGTTTGTGTAAGCCAGCAAAGGGAGATTAGAGAGTCAGGCAAAGCACCTCAGAAGGCAAAGGTCTCCCAAACCCCAAAGGTCTTGGATGTCTCAATTTCCCAGCTCCTGTTTAATGCCCACATCTGATGGACAATGACTGATTTATTTGTTCTCAGTTTCCAAGCTAGATTTCTTTTGAAAAGGACATAGTCTTGGCCCAACAACAACCCTAGGAAGGTGGGTCCTCCCACCCTTTATATCCAGGCAGTACTGCCAAGGGGAGGTGATTCCACAGAAGGTGGCACACAGGGAGGAGCAGCATCAGGAACAGAGGCCTCCAGCCCACTGGGCAGGTGAGGAAGCAGCAGAAATAAACAAGAAGCTGAGTCACAATCATGTGTATTTGGGATGGGAAGAAGCAGCTTCCCAGGGACAGGCAGAGACACTGCATGGCTTGCTGTCCTCCAAATAATGACTGAATTCAACAAAACCAGGCTAGAAAGCATCCTTGTAAGGATGCAGTGGGCAGAAAAAAATTGACTTATGTTATCCATTTATGGAATTGTGTTCATCCTAGTCAGTCCAGTTTACATTGCTTTGAGAAGTTAAGGATTATTTCATATTCTAGTAAAGTTCAGTTGGTTTTTTGTTCAGAAGCCTTTCTTACCTCTTTTGAGGGGTCTGGATAAGGGAGGTTTACCTTCCAAACTGGGATCTCATAACACGAGGATGCTCTTTCTTTGCTAGATGATGATTGGGTTCTTGGAGTGAAAAGTTCCACAGGAGAGTGAAATGCAGCTTCTCTCTGCTGAAGAGAGCTGGGCTGAACTCTGCAGAGCCTGGAAAAACTTAGTCCTCAAAAGTTCATTATTTTCCTCTGCTGATACTGAATCCAAGCAAAAGCAACAAAGATTCTGCTTGTCTTGGCTGAAGAGAAAACATCTTCAGACAATCACACCATTAAAATTATCTCTGTTCTTTGATCCCTTTCTGTTCCCATTTGTCATATCCTCTCTGCTGCTGAAGTGAAGGCTCTTTGGAGGCAGAGCCACCTCTGCTTCTGCACCTCTGGAGGTGGGCAGATCACCACATGGTGCTGGTATGGAATGGTTTCCATCAACTCCAGCAGGGCATATATGGAAAGGAAAAGAGGCCTCCAAAAATGGAAGGGCAACTTTCCAGGCTTTAACCAAAAGAAACACCAAAAGGAAATGTGCAATACGTGCTTTTCTTGCTTTTGATCCCTTTTTCTGTGGACAGTGCATGTCAAATTTAACTTGAATATTCCCAGTGAAATCAACTTTACGAGCTCTAATAATTTCTGTGTTTTACAGACATAAAACTCCCTTCTTGCTTGTTCTTGCAGAAGTGACTATACTAAATTCCCACAATACACAGGCATCAAGATCCCAGTAACTGGAATATGTTGTTTCAGTCGGTAGGAATTATGGAAGTATCTTGTCGCCCAAAGTCAGCTATTAATTGTAAGTAATAATATTAATTCTTATTAATTATGGCTGTAGAATTATGTTGGACCCTCTCCATCTTTTAATGTTTTAGGCAATGCTCCATGACACTTTGACCAGCATTTAGAAAAATGGCCTGTATGTCTTTTTCTCAGAGCAAATAAATTAATTTTTATGGAATGGGAAGGTAGAATAAGCTTATTGCAATGGAAATAGTCTTTCAAAACACTGGAAAAGTTAGACACTTGCAATAGCATGTGGTCTAATTTCCTGAACCTGTGAGAAAGGCCATGAATCATTATATAGCTTACTGCTCAACACACACTTGTTTCCTCATCTATGTAGAAGGCAAGGGTGGAATATGTGCAGGACTCAGGTCCAGCATTTCTCAGTCTCAGGCGTTGTGAATGAGAAAAAAAGGGTGGCAAGAAGCAAGCCAGAGTGACTTAGAATACACTGGGTGCTTCTAAACTGCACTGGATGAGAAGTATCAACAGACATCTTTCTAGTTTGTCAAGGGCTTTTCTTCTCTTTAAAAATAATCATGTCAGAATCTTTGGAGTTGTGTTTTTTCAGCATGTACCAACATGGTGAGTGCTGTAATTTTGTGCAAGAACCATCTCATCTGCTGCTCCTCTGGCTCAGCAGGCTTTCTCCTGTACTCCTGTGCCCTTCCCACAACACTTTCAACTAGGTTTACTGAAGCTTGAAGTAGGACAAAGGATGCAGTAGGGATTTTTGGGGTGGTGCTTTGTTTTTTGGTGGTGGTAGTCATGGTTTTTTGGTTTTTTTTGTTGTTGTTTGGTTGGTTGGGTTGGTGTTTTGTGTGGGGATTTTTTGGTTGGTTGTGTTTGTTTTTGTTATTTTGGTTGGTTGGGTTTTTTGTTCATCTGTTTCTTGTTTTGGTTGGTTGGTTTGGTTTTGTGTTGGTTTTGTTGTTTCATTTGTTGAGGTTTTTTTCCAGAAACTTATCCCTGAGTTTAAAACTCAGAATCTCAGCTCGTTTGAGGCAGCATCAAGGTGGGATCCTGCAAACATGGAATGTAGTGCATTCACAATTCATATTCAATTTTCTGCCTGTATGGGAAAGGTTTCTGGATTTCAGAGCCTGGTGGTGGGGTGACATTGAACACAAGATTGTGTAGCACTTTATAGAACTTTTATTACCAGCTCTATAATCACATTAAGTTAGACTGAAAATTTGAACTAATTCTTTCCCTTGAGGCCCAGGCTCTAATAATGGTAAAAATCTGTGAAATAGGATAAATACAATTCAATAATTATATTGATAAATAAAATGAAAATCAACTAATTGTGTCATTCAGGCAGTCGCCTGCCTCTGTTGTTGCTGCCTTTCTGCATCAGCGCCTGCTCAACTTTTTCTGTCACACTTCAATAAATTTAATTGTGCAGAATAAATGAGCTAATTTTTGAAGTCACAGGCTCTGTTTGCAAGATAAGGATGGTGATTTATTGACCTCCTCCAACTTCGTAAGAGTGTCACCCTCTTTTTTACTGACAACCATAAGAAGGGGTTTTGTCCCTCTTCACCCAGTGCCTTGCTAAATCCTACTTTGTATATTTACCTTCTCATCTCATTTTCTTGAAGTCACATAATACACCACAATAGACCAAAGATCTCCACTTCAGCTGGTGGCTATACAGGCTATTCCGAGTGATTAGCAGAGCTGTGTGGTTTTTAGCTTTCTTTTGAATGTTATTTTCTTCTGATAATCATTTCATTCTCTGGTTTTTGGAAGGATGGCTTCTAAGGGGAAGTAGGAGAGAAGGGGCACAGATTAATGCCTTTTTTTTTTTCTGGAAGCTCTGGTCTAATCTCATTCAACAATCATTATCTCCTCCACCCTACCAGGATGCACACTAATTTATGAGCTAATTCACATTGATGGTTTGACCATGAGAACAGGAAAAAGGCAGGTATTGGGCATTGGACGTGCTCTGTAAAAAAAAAAATTGCCTGCTTTTTTTGTTTCTCTTTCTGGGTTTTTGTGTTTAAATGCTGAAAACACCAGGAGAAGATACTGTCTATCTGTTATATTGTTGCTAAATTTTGACAGCAGTGGGTCTGTTAAACTGACATAAAAAGGTAAGAATGAATAGGCCACTCCCTTTCTTTCCTACCTCTTGGATTTACTTCTATAGATATTTTTATTTATTTATTTAGCTAAACATCTGTGTGACAGCCACAACTACCCTTTTTCCTAAGGCTGGATCTTTTGTTCTACTCTTTAAAGACATAAAAAAAACCCCTATATGCATATGAAAAGAGATGAATAGATACTGCTCCATGCCTGTTAGAGCTGACAAATCAGTTGTCATGCTGTAGCAATATTATCTCTGAATCCAAAATCTTGGGATGCTGTTGAGTAAATAATACTCTTTGGAGAAAAATAAAATCACCATCATCCCATCAACTAGGTCCAAAAATGGTCCCAAAGTTCTACCTCCCTGTCTCTGGCAAATAGATCCAGTAAATGAGAAGGATGGGGACACCTCCTTCACCTCACTGGTGGCTGCCTGCCATCAGGATTATGCAAGCTATGAGTTTTCCACCTCTGTGTGTGCAGTGTTTGCTCTTCACAGTGAGATTGACTCTTCTTTGAGTATAGGCAGAACAGTAAGTCAAATGCATACAAAAGCTAGCTAGATTGTGACAAACTTGGCCTCCTAGAAGTGCACAGCACAAGACTTTTTATAGAGCCAAGATTTCAGCCGGGCACCTAGAACACAAACTGTGAGAAACCTTTCTCTCATGTTTGAGTTGTTATATTGGACCTCCTTCTGCTGTAATTTTCTTCTAAAGAAGACTTATAACCTCCTAAATATTTCCTGTCAGGTGTTGGCTAGGTGAAATGTGTCCTAGGGAATTGCAGCTGGAGGAATCACAACATCCCACATGCAGAGCAGTCCAGATTTCTGCCAAACTCTTTGCCTTGTCTTTAACTCAAACTGCTTGCACTCTTTGTGATGGATGCTTGTAGAAAAAGGCAGACCTAATTCAGGAAAGCCTTCTGCACCAGGGCTCTGCCTGCCTTCAAACAACGGCTTGTGTCATATTTAATATTAAGCCTGCCCTGGGAGCTCCCCACAAACCTGACAGTCTTTGCATGAGATGGTGGTTGCTGTTCCTCCTCCTTTCCATGGTGCAGTTGGTGCTCGTGCCTTGCTTGCTGTGGGTCTCTTAATTCAGACTATCTCAGGAACCTGTCAAGCTGCACCTGAACAATTGCATTGGTTTTAGGGGGGGAGTAGGAAGGTAAATTAAACCTGAGTGAAACTTACTCTCTGGTGAAGAAACCATTGCCAACTTTAACAGGATAAAATCCCACCAGCATGTAATGTTTTATTGGGCTGTAGTGAAATACTGTGGAGAAAGATTTCCAGTTCATAAAACACATCCAAAACATCAATTGACCTGAACGTTTTGTGGGCCATGATTGTTTTTTCTCTCTGCAGACCAAGTTCTGATGGTTCTGCAGATTCCTTGCACCAAGAACAAGAAGACTGAAGTTTGTACTGAAGAGCTGTACCCTGTGGGAGGTGCAGGAGATACCTGAAATGCTGATTCAGACCAACATTTCTAAAGTCATGGCTTTCTTTGAAGGAGGACTGTGATCTCCTCTGAAAGATGGAGCCAGCAAACTCTTACAAGTAACTCATTTTCTACTTGAGATGTTTGGGGTTTTTTCTGCTGTGACCTTTGCCAAATCTTAAATTAGAGGAGTAGAACTTATTTTCTAGTTAATCTGCACTGAACACATTCATTATGCTCTGTAACTCATAATGTAGTTCTGCTGTTCTTTGTCCTTTTTACATTGGTGTTCTGGTTATGTGGGTATGACTGAGATTTGCTGGTCTGATCTGGAAGTGACTTGGCCAAATGCTACCCACTTGTCACTCCCAAGTCTGATTTACAGACCAGCTGAAGGGTAGAAGCTTTGGTGAAATGCAGTCTGTAGATGAAACCAAAGTTGGGCAGACAGGAGCTCTTCCCTGAAGAAAGCCTATTTTGCCTACTGCTGATGTAGAAGCTTAACTGCCCACATATGGAGATAAATCAGAGCTGAGTGCAGAAAGGAGACTTCATACTACCTAGTGTAATTCAGATATCTTCCTAAAATACCAGGCTTTTTGTTCCTTGGGCTGAAGAAATGAAAGCCAACCCCACTACTGGGGCAGGCGTGGCCAAGGCCAGGGATGAGATTTGAGATTTTTCTCTGTGTGTTTGACCACTAAGGTGGCAAGAACAAAACCATCCAAACTATGTACAAATGGGGAGCTTGAAGCCCAAGTGGAAACAAATGGAAAAGAAGAAAAAAATCTCTGTCTGGAGACAGAGGCTCCCTTGGACCCCTGTATTGCCAGACCTTTTCCAGTCCCTGGGACAGACCTAATATGCTTAGATGAAAACATTCCCTACTTCCCAGGATACACTTTCTGCAAGACACTTGTTTCCAGTTGGTATTTATTTTTTGTGTTGTAGTTTTGAGGCTGCTTTGGAATATTTTCTATAACATCAGCCACCGTGCAGATTTGGGTATTGTACTGTAATTACTTAAATAGGGGATTTTGTATGCTACAGCCAGTGATTCATGAACTGCAGGGTATCTGCAAAAACAGGCTTTCATTGGGATTATGGGATGTAAAATGCCTGAAGGTTTTTGCCTTTGATAGCAGACCTGCCATTGCATCCACACAGGGTTTGTCTAATAAATTGTATTAGTGCTTTCCAGCATCCTGATAACTTCCCTCCCCCAACTCCTTGCAATTCTGAAGTGTTTTGAAAGCAAACTCTGTGTATTCTTGCTGTGGCAGTCATTAGAGCTAATGTTCAGCATGCTTGTTGTTGACCATGTGCTATAACAGAGAAGAAAGTTGACAAGGTTCTTCAGGGAGGACTTGTAATTGCTAAGATCACAATATTGTGATTTCTAACTAGAAATGAGGGAGTTGTGGAGGGTGTGGGGAAAAGATCACAGTTTGGTGTCTTCAAGGGAATGTGGCCATGGATCTTCCATCAGTTGAGGGTTATGTAGCTAAATCCCCTCCCTGCTTTTGGAAATAGTCTCAGCCACTGAAGAAAATTGAACTACTGTTTGTTTTAAGGCATTGTCTAACTTGGCACATCAAATTATCTTAAGCCCACAAGGAGGACAAGCTGTGTTCATGCCTGTGTATCCAACCAGTCTATTAGACTAGGAATCCTTGCAGATAGTAAGTCATATCTGTTTCCTTCTCTGAGGTCCATCAGAACTGGGCAAAGGGAATCATAATGGCTTGCTGCCCAATAAATCCCCATAATTCAGTTTCTTGTCCCTTGCTGACTTTTCTGCCAGACCCTTTCTTAATGTCTGCAGGTTTTGTGCTGTAAAGACAGAAACAGTCATTTTGGAGTTGCTTGTGAGTTTTAATTATAGCAGGCACAGTATTTCAGACATGCTGATGCTTGTTTTTATGTTGGGATGCACATGGCTGCATTTGCTTTCCAGGGGTTGGGAAAGATCATTTTCTTAGTCATATTTCTCTCAGATCTAGAGCTGTGCAGAGAAAAAACCAAACCCAATAAACCTTGCTGCTACTAGCACCCTGCTGAAGTCATCACAGCTCATGTAAGGAAGTTCAGTAGGTAGCAAGCACAAGTGAGGGTAAGTAAAATTGCAGTGTGTGTTTGGTGCCTGGGAGACTCCTCACTGACTTTTATTCCTGAGCCTGAGGAGGGTCAAGCCAGCCATGAGTAGCAAGAAGGTTCAAGGCCTCACAGTCTCCACCCTTGCTGACTTTTAGCTGTGCCTGTTTCAAGCTGCCTAGTGTGAGGCAGGTTGCTTGATGCTTAAGACAAAAAATAAAAAGTCACTAAAAATACAAGAGCAGCAAGGAGGGTGTAGCTGTGGATAGGCTGTGCCTATGTAAAGCTGTTTGCTCTTGGCTGAAATCCTCAGCAGAGGCATTTTGGGGGG